>CM046001.1:63045762-63157593 GCA_025175895.1 Wurfbainia villosa | reverse complement strand
GGCAGTAGGAACAACTCAAGTGCTCACGTGAGAGGCAAGGCAAGACTAAGATTACCACTTGGGACAAGATGAAGAAGCAACTCCGAGGTCACTTCCTTCCTTTTGGCTATACCTAATCATTGTTTTTACGTCTTCGTAATTTGAGACAGGGTGCTCAATCTATCAATGATTATATAGAAGAATCTATATGAGATAGATGATCAACTGATTGCACGATAATTAGGAGGCTTGCGACAACACTTTAAGGATAGCCCTAGCTTGCACTCTTTTTTGATGATTTCTGAAGCTCATCAACGAGCCTTGGTACTTGAAAAGCAATAAATTCGGAAGCCCCCGATTCAAAGCAACCAAGCAGTCCACCCCCAGGAATCTCAACCTACACCACAGGTTCTCCCTAAAACTACTATCAAATGTTTCCATTGTGGTGAACCAGGGCATAAGGCTCCCGAATGCAAGAAATTTTCCAAAGGAAAAACATACTAATTGAAGAAGAAGACGATGAGACAACCAACAATCCAACACATGGTGAAGATAACGATGACAAGATCTTCTATGGAGATGGTCAAGAAATGCTAGTTGTTTCTAAGACACTTCTCACTCCTAAGGAAGAGGATAAGGATGATTGGTTGAGAACAAATATTTTTCACACTACGTACACCATTGTAGATAAAGTATGCTAGATGATCATCGACAGTGGTAGTTGTGAGAATGTGGTATCTAGAGGAGCTATACAAAAGTTACAATTGAAGATAGATCATCATCCTAAATTGTACAAACTATCATGGCTCAATAAAGAGAACGAGGTAATAGTTGATCAGCGATGCCTTGTTTCTTTTTCCATTGGCAGTAAATACTTCGATGAAGCATAGTGTGAAGTTGTGTCAATGGATGCATGTCACATACTATTGGGACGACCTTGGCGATCTGATTGTAGCGCTATCCATAATGGACGGAAGAACACTTACACCTTCCACCTCCAAGGAAGAAGATCATGCTAGCCCCACAACGAAAGGATTCTCACGATCTTGGTATCCCCTAGCTCTTCTCTCCTCTCTATATCCAGATTTCTAAGTTAAGTAGCTCAAGAAAAGTTGTCTACGCCTTACTACCTCACCCAAAAGACACAATGGACTCCAAATCAGATTTACGGTGGAGGTACAACATATACTTGAGGAGTTTTGGATCTAATGTCTATGGACCTTACCTCGGACTACCACCCATGAGGGACCTTGATGCAGTTGATCTTATCCCAGGATCTAGCTTGCCTAATTGGCCAGCTTATCACCTCAGTCCTAACAAGGCCGAAGAGTTACAACGACAAGTGGTGGAGCTCTTAGAACGAGGATACCTCCGAGAAAGCATGAGCCCTTATGGCATCCTTGCCCTGCTTGTTCTAAAGAAGGATGGATCATGGTGTATGTGTGTGGACAGTCGGGCCATCAACAAAATTACCTTGAAGTACAGATTTTTGATTCCATGATTAGATGATATTTTGGATCAGCTAGCAGGTGCAAAAGTCTTCTAAATTAAATCTCAAGAGTGGTTATCATCAAATTCGGATCAAGCGGGATGAATGGAAGACGGTGTTCAAAATGCAACATGGCTTATATGAGTGGATGGTCATGCCTTTTGGATTATCCAATGCATCGAACACTTTCATGAGATTCATGCATCAGGTACTATGATCTTTTATATGTAAATTTGTTGTGGTTTTCTTCGACGACATTCTTATTTATAGCCCAACCTGGTCATTAAATTTTGAGCACCTACGAGCGGTTTTTGAGAAACTAAGGTCAGAGCAATTATTTCTTATTCGAAAGAAGTGTTGTTTCTTCTCCACATCAATAACTTTTCTTGGATTCATTGTCTCTACGGAGGGTGTTCTTGCGGATCCCTCAAAATTGACGCCATCCTAAAATGGCCAACACCACGAACCTTGCACGATATTCGGAGTTTTCACAGATTAATTTCTTTCTATCACCGGTTTATCTGAAACTTTAGCACTTTAGCAGCCACTAATACCGAATGTCTAAAAGGGAAAATTTTCAAATGGTCTAAGGAGGTCGAGAACAACTTTCAGTTGATTAAGAAAAGGATGACCGAAGCTCCCGTCTTAGGACTTCTAGATTTTGAAAAAGTATTTTAGGTACATTGTGATTCTTTTGGCACCTACATTGACGGAGTTCTTAGTCAAAGCGGATGGCTCGTGTCCTTCTTCAGTGAAAAATTGACAAGTTCTAAACTAAACTACTCTACTTACGATGTTGAATTCTACGCCATCATCCAATCCTTGAAATATTGGCGACACTATCTCATACAACAAGAATTCATCCTCTTCATAGATCACGATGCTTTAAAATACATCAATGGATAGCACAAGTTAAGCAGACAACACGCTAAGTGGGTGGCATATTTACAAGAATTCACTTTCACTATCTGACACCAAGTAGGTATCCTGAATCGTGTAGCGGATACCTTGCGCTGACAATCTTCCTTACTTACCACCATGCGAGCCAAAGTTACCGGGTTTGAATCTTTTACAAAACTTTATGTATCCGACCTATCTTTTAGTAAAATATTTCAAGAAGTAATGGAAGGACTTCGTCATGATTACATAATACTCGATGGCTTCCTATTTCGAGGACTACAACTATGCATTCCAGATTGTTCACTAAGATGGTAAATTTTAGAAGAATTACATGTAGGGATTTTTCTTTTATGCAAAATAGCATATGCGCAACGGAAAAATAGGATCCCTTCCAAGTGATCCTTGCGAAAGAAAACCTCGTACAAAAAAATAAATTTCTCTAAAAGAAAAAAAACCTTATCTTATAGGAGAATATTACCTTTGTTGCGTGCCCTTTTTAATCCCGCTTCTCCTTGGGTTTGTTGGATCTTTTAGCACGTTCAAATGTCCGTGCCTCTATATGTATCCACACGAGCAAGCTCTTGTCTCACAAAAGAAACTAGAAGAGCTCTCCTTTACTTCTTGCTAGAGAAGTCCCTAAAGGAGAGGAAGGTAGGGAAAAAGAGAAAGGAAGAAGAAGACCACTCTTCTTGCTAGCCTACACTCACAAAAGCCACACAACCAAAGCCTCTCACTACCAAGCTCTCTCCAAGCCTCAAGCTTCCACCACTTTGGCCTACATGGAGTGTTTTATAGGATTGAAAAAACCTTTCACCTCCTATCACATTCAATCCAATCAATTGCATTGAAAAAAAATCAAACAAGGAGTTACACTCCTTGTTTGGCCGGCCACATGTGGAGAAATTCCAAAGGTCAAAACCCTTTGTCTCCTTCCACCTCATCAAGCTTAGGTGGCATGCTTATGTGGCATGCTTAGGTGGCATGCTTAGGTGGCATGCTTATGTGGCATTCATGCATGTTGAATTAATCTTATTAATTCAATAAGCTTATGTTATCATATTGAATTAATCTCATTAAATCAATAAGGTAACATATTGAATTAATCTTATTAAATCAATTAAGCTTAGGCTATCATGATAACATATTTATTTAATCTTATTAAATTAATAAGCTTAGCATATTGAATTAATCTCATTAAATCAACAAGCTAAAATTCTCATTAAGCTTAAAGTCCAAAAACCATTTTGTACTTAAGCTTATTCCCAAATTATTCTAGTCAAACTAGAATGCACTAATTCTTCTAATCATCATGCTTTTTGTGTGTGACCCTATAGGCTCTCATAACGTTGGCAGTGGACCTAAACTCTTTTAGGTACACAAGCAATGAGCGACATCTAGAAATACATCATTGCCACCCAAGTTACGAAATAAGTCAAGATCCGACTAACCTTTCCGTGACTACTATAATGTATGACCGTGTCCTTCTATCCTTGATATCAGATTGACCAATGAGGCATAGACCGTGTCATCCTCGATCAATCTATGTGTTTCTTGATCCCTGAGTAAACTAACTCAAACAAATGAACTCAATATCTCATATTGACTCATTCGAGCATGACCATGCATTTTAGTAGTTCTACTCAATTAAGGGGCCCACAGATATCACTCCCGTCATATGGGAGGGATAGATCCCATCTACATCACTCACATCCCTCCGCATAATTTGTTATATACCCGATGTCGCGCTTTATGGTCCACCTCACATTACGGGTGACGTTTGACGATACCAAAGTACATAACTCCTTATGTAGGGAACCGTAGTGACTTCAGGTTTGAGGACTATTCATACCAATAGTCACATGAGAATGTTTATGACACTCATATGATGATCCATGAAACTTTCTCATGGCGGGTCAGTTCAGTATATATTCTCTAATATATACCCATGTGTCAACTTGATATCATATATCCATGACTTGTGAGATCAAGTCATCAATTGACCTACATGCTAGTCTTTATGTATTAATATTGCCCTTGCATATTAGTACTTGATTAGGAACATTTAGGAAAGTGTTCTCTACAGCCTCTCATAATCAATTCTGCCAATTGATGTGTTGTAGATAAGAACCTACTTTTCTAGGGCATCATTATATTTAATTTAGCTGGCATAAGCAAGACATAAATATAATAACCAATCCTTTGCCTTTATAGAATATGATACAAAATATTCCCTATTCAACCATCACATGATTGGTTCTAGGGCTATAACTAACAATCTCCCACTAGCACTAGTACCAATCACTATAATATCTGATACCTAGTGACCTTGTGTGACCATCATGCTTCCTCTGTGCCAAAGCCTTAGTCAATGGATCTGCGATGTTAGCTTCTGTCGGTACTCTGCATATCCTCACATCTCCTCTATCGATGATCTCTCGAATGAGATGGAAGCGCCGCAGTATGTGTTTGGTCCGCTGATGTGATCGAGGTTCCTTAGCCTGTGCAATAGCCCCATTGTTGTCACAATAGAGGTCTATTGGATCTGCAATGCTAGGAACTACCCCAAGTTCACTGATAAACTTGCGGAGCCAAACATCCTCCTTTGCTGCATCAGACGCAGCAATATACTCGTCTTCTGTTGTAGAATCAACAACTGTGTCCTGCTTCGAACTCTTCCAGCTCACAGCTCCACCATTCAGGCAAAACACGTACCCCGATTGCGATCTATAGTCATCCTTGTCTGTTTGGAAGCTTGCATCACTGTAACCCTTTACAGTTAGCTCCTCATTGCCTCCAAATATCAGGAAATATTCTTTCATTCTTCGTAAGTATTTAAGAATATTTTTGACTGCTATCCAGTGACTTTCACCTGGATCCGACTGGTATCTACTCGTCATGCTCAAAGCATACGAGACGTCAGGACGAGTACAAAGCATGACATACATGATAGACCCTATAGCAGATGCATAAGGGATCTTATCCATGCGATCTCTCTCCTCCTTAGAAGAGGGACATTGAGTCTTCGAAAGACTCACACCATGTGATAAAGGCAGAAATCCTTTCTTGGAATTTTGCATAGCAAAATGATCTAGCACTTTATCAATGTATGTACTCTGACTTAGGCCAAGTAATCTTTTAGATCTATCTCTATAGATCTTGATGCCTAGAATATAGGCAGCTTCACCTAAGTCTTTCATCGAGAAACAATTCCCTAACCACATCTTCACGGTGGGTGAGAATATCATTTCCGATGAGAAGTATGTCATCTACATACAAGATAAGAAATACAACTGTGCTCCCACTATTTCTCTTGTAGACACAAGGTTCATCTTCATTCTTGATGAAACCAAACTCCTTGATTGCATCATCGAATCGAAGATTCCAGCTTCGAGAGGCTTGCTTTAGTCCATAAATGGACCATTGCAGTTTGCATACCTTTCCAGGATGCTTTGGATCTTCAAAACCCTCAGGCTGTGTCATGTACACATCCTCGAGTAGCTTTCCATTCAGAAAAGCAGTTTTGACATCCATCTGCCAGATCTCATAATCGTGGTAGGCTGCAATAGCAAGTATGATCCGAATGGATTTAAGCATCGCAACTGGTGAAAAGGTTTCATCATAGTCAATACCATGAATTTGTTTGAATCCTTTAGCCACCAATCTACCTTTATAGGTATGCTTATTACCATCCATGTCAGTCTTTACTTTAAAGATCCACTTACACCCAATGGGTTTTACCCCTTCAGGTGGATCAACCAAAGTCTATACTTGGTTAGTGTACATGGATTCCATTTCGGATCTCATGGCCTCTAGCCATTTCTCAGAATCTGGGCTCATCATAGCTTCTTGATAGGATGTAGGCTCGTCAAGATCGACAAGCAATACATCATCGTTGTCAGTCAAGAGAAAAGAATATCTCTTGGGTTGACGACGGATCCTATCAGATCTACGAAGAGGTTGGTCTACTTGAACAGGTGTTTGCTCCACAACTCTTTGGGCAACAATTTCCTCATCCACAACACTTTGTGGTGCCTGTTCATTTTCCATCGAAGCCTTAGTGTTATCTTCATCTTGAATTTCTTCAAGATGAATTTTACTCCCACTAGTTTTTCTAGAAATAAATTCTCTTTCTAGAAAGACAACATTTCTGGCAACAAACACCTTGCCAAGTGTGGGATTGTAAAAGTAATATCCCTTAGTTTCCTTGGGATATCCTACAAAATAACACTTATACGATTTGGGTCATAGTTTATCTGAGACTTGACGTCTAACATAAGCTTCACAACCCCAAATCTTTATAAAAGACATTTTGGGACTCTTCCCAGTCCATAACGTATATGGTGTCTTTTCTATGGCTTTTGATGGGACGCGATTAAGTGTGAAAGCGGCTGTCTCTAGAGCTAAACCCCAAAAGGAAGTAGGTAGATCGATCGGCTCATCATTGATCGTACCATATCTAATAAACGATTTCTCCTCTCAGATACACCATTCCATTGTGGTGTTCCAGGTGGAGTGAGTTGGGATATTATCCCACACTCAGCCAGGTGATCACGAAACTCTTGACTAAGGTATTCACCACCTCGATCTGATCGAAGTAGCTTAATACGCTTACCAAGTTGGTTTTGTACTTCATTCTTGAATTCTTTGAACTTTTCAAAGGATTCTGACTTATGTCTCATCAAATATAAGTAGCCAAATCTACTCATATCATCAGTGAAAGTAATAAAGTACTTATAGCCTCCTCTGGCTTCGACATTGAAAGGGCCACATACATCAGTATGTATGAGTCCTAACAAGTCCGTCGCTCTCTCGCCATGTCCACTAAATGGAGTTTTAGTCATCTTTCCTAAAAGACAAGATTCACATACCTCATATGATTCAAAATCAAATGAGTCCAATAATCCATCTTTATGGAGTTGGGATATGCGTTTTTCATTTATGTGACCTAGGCGACAGTGCCAGAGATATGTTTGGTTCAAATTATTCGATTTGAACCGCTTTTTTATTACGTTATAAATTGGGTTTTCTAAATCTAGAACATAGAGACCATTCATAAGTGGTGCATTACAATAGAACATTTCATTTAAATAAATGGAACAACATTTGTCCTTTATTATAAAAGAAAAGTTTTTCTTGTCTAAACAAGATACAGAAATTATGTTCTTCGTTAATGCAGGTACATAAAAGCACTCCTCTAGTTCTAAGATAAGCCCAGTGGGAAAAGACAAAGAATATGTTCCTACAGCTACAGCAGCAACTTTTGCGCCATTGCCTACTCGTAGGTCCACTTCGCCCTTTGCCATTAGTCTACTATTTCTCAGTCCCTGCACATTAGTACAAATGTGAGATGCACATCCGGTATCTAATACCCATGTAGAAGAAATAGATAGATTAACTTCTATAACGTGTATACCTGAGGTAGAAGTCCCACTTCTTTTCTTCTTTACTTCCTCAAGGTAGACTTTGCAGTTCCGCTTCCAGTGTCGATCTCACATGATGAAGCAGTCCCCTTCCTTAGGTACTTTACCTTTACCCTTTGAAGTGGATGAATTGGCCTTGCCTTTGGCTTGGGTCTTACCCTTGCCTTTGCGCTTACCTTTGCCCTTCTTGACCATTAGTACGTTACTAACTTTCTTCTTGAGATTCGGTTCAGCAGTTCTTAACATGCTAAGGATCTCAGGCAAAGGCTTATCAATTTCATTCATGTTATAATTCATGATGAATTGATTATATACTTCCGGCAATGATTGTAGGATAACATCGGTTGCCAATTCTTGGCTCAGTGGAAAACCTAGTCTTTCAAGGTTCTCAACGTACCCTATCATTTTAAGTACATGAGTTCCTACAGGTGTTCCTTCTTGCATCTTGCATGCAAAAAGAGCCTTAGACACTTCAAAACGCTCGTGCCTAGCTTGTCCTTGATATAGTTGTTTCAAATGCTCAACCATACCATAGGCATCCATGTTCTCATGTTGCTTCTGAAGCTCAGAGTTCATGGTGGTAAGCATAAGACATGACACATCTAATGCGTCATCTTGATGCTTCTTATAAGCATCCTTTTCAGCACGAGTGGCTGCAGGGGCGGGTGTTTCAGGGATAGACTGCTCTAGGACATACAGTTTACGTTCTTTCTTGAGGATAATCCTCAAGTTTCTATACCAGTCTAGAAAGTTAGCTCCATTGAGCTTGTCTTTCTCAAGGACAGATCGCAAGTTGAGGGGGTATGTCGTGTTAGATGACATGGTGATCTACAACATTAAAATGCAAAATTAAGTATCATACCTAAGTCATTTAATTAGGCCTTTAATTAAATAAGGCTCCCACTAAATTCTCATAGCTTTGATATGAGCTAATCATTGATGTAGGCAAACACATTTTGCTTACATCATTAGCTTCTATTTAGCTATAAATTTATATGTGATAAAGATCCACATCATACTTCATCTTGAGTTAGCTTTGGCTAATCGCCCAAGACGTAGTATGATTAGGTAGGCAATCTTT
Source organism: Wurfbainia villosa (assembly GCA_025175895.1). Classification (NCBI taxonomy): domain Eukaryota; kingdom Viridiplantae; phylum Streptophyta; class Magnoliopsida; order Zingiberales; family Zingiberaceae; genus Wurfbainia; species Wurfbainia villosa. The sequence continues at coordinate 63,148,724 of CM046001.1, read as the reverse complement.
TGCCAATTACATCTGATGTAACTCTTTAATATCTTTGGTTAAGTTTAGATTAGTTTAGTGCTTATTCCTAAACCAACTTCCAGGCCGTGGCGAGGCACAGGCCTTCTTTGATATCGAACAGCGACCACTTTCTAAGACAAAGCTGATGTTCGGAAATCACACAAAAACTAATTTTTAAAACTTATGTTCAAACCTAATATATGCCTCTACTTTCTTAATTAATTAAGAAAAACTTAATTAAGTCTTAACCAAGTTTGATAGCGGGACATCACGATTGTCCACTCGCACTCTTCCAAGATAAAATGCATTGCTTTGCTTTGGCAAACCCAACAACAAATGATCGAGGAAGTAGTGAGTACCAAACTTTGGTAGGCATATCGTTTTTGACTTATTAAGAAATAAACTTAAACATGCATCACATACATATTAGCATACATCACATATAAGCTAAATTAACATGCATCACATACATATTAAACTAAGCATGTCATGGTTATGGCCCTTATTCTACAATCTTCTCAAGCCAATGAAAAGATTGATTGGTTAACCTAGGGATAGCATCTTCTCCTAAGTGCTTCCTTTTGGTTGTCTTGTGTTGTTGACTTCCTCCTTGTAACATCATCTTCCAATGGACCCTCCATCTTTATTTTGTATATTACAAAAGGAGAAATACTCGAGTTACATTCGAGTCTAAAACTAATTTTACAACAAGAATTTTAGGAGAAAGGCACGACACGCAGGCCGTATTAAGAATTACAACACACACATTCACAAACTTTTTGGGACTAGGCCATAACCATGCACCATGTCAATTTTAACTTTTAAAAGACATCGGATATTTTATTATGTTTGAAAAATTGCTAATGCAATTATCAACTCATAATAAAATTTATCCTACTTCTATATCATATATAAAATAGAGAAAACCTATTTTTTTATACGATCTTTCGCAAGTGGCTCTGATACCACTGTAGGGATTTTTTATGCAAAATAGCATATGCGCAACGGAAAAATAGGATCCCTTCCAAGTGATCCTTGCGAAAGAAAACCTCGTACAAAAAATAAATTTCTCTAAAAGAAAAAAACTTATCTTATAGGAGAATATTACCTTTGTTGCGTGCCCTTTTTAATCCCGCTTCTCCTTGGGTTTGTTGGATCTTTTAGCACGTTCAAATGTCCGTGCCTCTATATGTATCCACACGAGCAAGCTCTTGTCTCACAAAAGAAACTAGAAGAGCTCTCCTTTACTTCTTGCTAGAGAAGTCCCTAAAGGAGAGGAAGGTAGGGAAAAAGAGAAAGGAAGAAGAAGACCACTCTTCTTGCTAGCCTACACTCACAAAAGCCACACAACCAAAGCCTCTCACCACCAAGCTCTCTCCAAGCCTCAAGCTTCCACCACTTTGGCTGACCACCCCATGGAGTGTTTTATAGGATTGAAAAAACCTTTCACCTCCTATCACATTCAATGCAATCAATTGCATTGAAAAATAATCAAACAAGGAATTACACCTTGTTTGGCCGGCCACATGTGGAGAAATTCCAAAGGTCAAAACCCTTTGTCTCCTTCCACCTCATCAAGCTTAGGTGGCATGCTTATGTGGCATTCATGCATGTTGAATTAATCTTATTAATTCAATAAGCTTATGTTATCATATTGAATTAATCTCATTAAATCAATAAGGTAACATATTGAATTAATCTTATTAAATCAATTAAGCTTAGGCTATCATGATAACATATTTATTTAATCTTATTAAATTAATAAGCTTAGCATATTGAATTAATCTCATTAAATCAACAAGCTAAAATTCTCATTAAGCTTAAAGTCCAAAAACCATTTTGTACTTAAGCTTATTCCCAAATTATTCTAGTCAAACTAGAATGCACTAATTCTTCTAATCATCATGCTCTTTGTGTGTGACCCTATAGGCTCTCATAACGTTGGCAGTGGACCTAAACTCTTTTAGGTACACAAGCAATGAGCGGCATGTAGCAATACATCATTGCTACCCAAGTTACGAAATAAGTCAAGATCCGACTAACCTTTCCGTGACTACTATAATGTATGACTGTGTCCTTCTATCCTTGATATCAGATTGACCAATGAGGCATAGACCGTGTCATCCTCGATCAATCTATGTGTTTCTTGATCCCTGAGTAAACTAACTCAAACAAATGAGCTCAATATCTCATATTGACTCATTCGAGCATGGCCATGCGTTTTAGTAGTTCTACTCAATCAAGGGGCCCACAGATATCACTCCCGTCATATGGGAGGGATAGATCCCATCTACATCACTCACATCCCTTCGTATAATTTGTTATATACCCAGTAATCGCCTTTATGGTCCACCCTGTTACGGGTGACGTTTGACGATACCAAAGTACATAACTCCTTATGTAGGGAACCGTAGTGACTTCAGGTTTGAGGACTATTCATACCAATAGTCACATGAGAAAGTTTATGACACTCATATGACGATCCATGAAACTTTCTCATGGCGGGTCAGTTCAGTATATATTCTCTAATATATACCCATGTGTCAACTTGATATCATATATCCATGACTTGTGAGATCAAGTCATCAATTGACCTACATGCTAGTCTTTATGTATTAATATTGCCCTTGCATATTAATACTTGACTAGGAACATTTAGGAAAGTGTTCTCTATAGCCTCTCATAATCAATTCTGCCAATTGATGTGCTGTAGATAAGAACCTACTTTTCTAGGGCATTATTATATTTAATTTAGCTGGCACAAGCAAGACGTAAATATAATAACCAATCCTTTGCCTTTATAGAATATGATACAAAATGTTCTCTATTCAACCATCACATGATTGGTTCTAAGGCTATAACTAACATTACATAATGAGGGTCATTTTGGTCATGATAAAACATTATCCCTCATATCATCGAATTTTTATTGGACAAAATTGAGAAGTGACATAACACATTTTGTGGCATGATGTTATATATGTCAACGAGCTGAGGGAACTCCCACTAATGCTGGTTTATATACTCCCCTACGTATTCCCAAAGCTTCATGGATGGACGTCAACATGGATTTTATACTTGGACTTCCCCACACTCAGAGGGCATCATATTCTATTTTGGTAGTGGTTGACAAGTTCTCCAAGATGGTTCACTTTTTGGCTTGTAGGAAAACTATGGATGCAACACGAATTGCTCACCTATATTTCAGAGATGTGGTTTGACTACACGACATTCGCCATTCTATTACCTCAGATCAAGACACCAAGTTCATCAGTCAATTTTGGAAGTACTTATGGAGTAAAATGGGGATTAGGCTTAATTTCAGTAGCGTTTATCACCCACAGACAGATGGATAGACAGAGGTTGTCAATTGAAGTCTAGGCAACCTATTGAGGTGCCTAGTGGGATCTAAGCTAAAATAGTGGGATATGATGCTACCTCAAACAGAGTTTGCCTATAACCGATCAAAGAACAGAACTACCATATTTACCCCTTTTGAGATAGTTTCTGGGAGGAATTCATTTGGCATATTAGACTTAGCTCCATCCTCACATCAATCAACATAACCATAAAGCAGAAGAGATGACTAAGCACCTTCAAAATGTTGGTGCAGGGGCACTAGATAATCGAACCTAGGTTTTGATTATGGCAAAAATTCAAAGTTAAGGTCATATTATTATCTCATGAGTTGAATTAAGTGTGCAGGAAATGGTTAAGCTAAGCCAAAGGTCAGCGACACTTGGAGAATCCTGAGTCGGGAAACCGTGGTGGTCGGGCGACACCGGGGGAACTTCGTGGGAGTCGAAGAACCTAGGTGGAAGACCGGAAGCAAAGCGATAGGTCATAAAGGACCAGAGATAAGCACGAGTGCGAAAAGAGATGGTAAGGTCGTGTCCTTTGTACGGGGACGACCGTAGGCGGCGATCCGACTAAGACTTCCAGTGGAAGGTCTAGGTCGAGATCGGACGGTAAGGAATCGTAATATTTACCATTTTCCGTGCTAACCTCTTATTGCAAGGAAGTGACCAGGCTGGCAGTCGACTATTGGTCATTGGACAGTCGACTAATGCACATCAGTCGACTGATGGAAGACATCAGTTGACTGATGACGATGAATCAACCTTTTGCACTAGGTCAAAATGGATAATGTTTGACGCGACCACTTCATGATAAGATAAGGTGTCACCTTGATCAGCCCAAAAGTTGAGGATTTCTATCAAGACTTATTCCAAGGCAAAAATCTATAAAAGGAGGGAGGACTCCAATCCAAAGATCATCCATCTTTCTCTCAAAGTGCTCCCGCAACGCCAAAGCTCTAAATGTTGTAACGCCGATGCAATACAAAGTTCAGAATCTCTTTGTCAGCAGCAAGTATTGTTTTCATTTACTGTATTCATAGTTTTAATCGTAACGAGGTGAGGTAGGCTTGTTGCCTCATCCTTGTGCTTTCGTTTTTGTGATCGTTGTCTCCTACCTCTAACTAGGAGGAGACTTTATAGTGGATTGCCCCTTCATACACGGTCAAGGATCACGGGGCCTTGGAGTAGCAACCACTGGGTTGTGAACCAAGTAAAAATAAAGTGTCTATTTATTTTTTGTTCTTTTACTTTCTGCTGTATTTAAGTTTAATCAAACGAAAAGATGAAAAGTTTTATGCTCGCTATTCACCCCCCCTCTAGCGACGCTTCTCGATCCAACACAAAATATCCAAGAACAAGTAAAGCAAGCCCTCAATAAAAGTAACGCTAAATAAAAGGAGCAAGTGGATCATCATCATCGTCAGGTACTTTTCGATGTTGGAGATTTGGTTTAGGTTGTTTTAACTCGTGATCGCTTCCCTATTGTAGAATACGACAAGCTTAAAGAGCGAAAGGTGGGTCCTTGTGAAATCCTACAAAAAATCAATGACAATACTTATCGGTTATGCCTCCTTAGCCACATGAAGACATCAGATGTATTCAATGCCAAATATTTTAGCCCTTATGCAAAAGAAAGAGAAAGTCCACTTTGAACTCGAGGTCGAGTTCTTCTCAACTCAGGGCGCCTGATGCAGGGGCATCTAACAGTAAACGCGATCTAAATGCACTAAAATAGGATTTTGACTTTTTCTATTAAAGTTTATTTACTTTTCGATCTAGATAGGGTTTTGACTTTTTTTATTAAAGTTTGTTTATTTTTTTATTATTCGATCTAGATAGGGTTTTGACTTTTTCTATTAAAGTTTGTTTATTTTTTTATTATTCAATTTAGATAGGGTTTTGACTTTTTCTATTAAAGTTAATTTTTTATTTATTTTTATTTATTTTTTATTTTCTTGCTTGTTAAGAAATTTCTATTAAATTTATTTTATTTTATTTTTAAGAAACTTTCTCTTTCTCTAAGTCTATTTAAACATAGGTTTATGCTCTTGTAAGACATTCAATTTTTGATTAATAATATTTCTTTTCATTTAAACTAAGAGGTGTCTCTCTTTGTTAGCAAAACTCCTCTTATGACTCTTTCGCTCTCCCTCTTTTCTAACTACACACAATTATCGCCCATTCCGCTATCCACCTGTGTCATAATCTTACATGGATTAGTTCGTTGTGAGACAATAAATACATGGGCAGTGGACTGGGGTAAGTCCAGTCGATTACAAGGCGAAAACCCAACCCAAGCAGAGACATAAATGGAGGTTGATGGGAAGGATTCCTACAACAATTTTTAGGGCGATTTTGAAGGGGAGGTGTTTGATGCCCACGAGCATGACCTCTAATCTTCGACGGGAAGTGTCAAGGACTCGAAGCGCGTGCTCGTGCTCAACGCTTACAAGTACATGGATGTCGTCAAGTAATAAAATATTATCGATCCCACAGAGACTGAGATTTGAGTTCCGTTTGTCCAGTGGATCTTGTTGTTCGGAGTGAATGTCCTAAAGACGAGGGTTGCGAGGTTGATGGCAGTCATAACTCTAATACAGTGTCACTCGGAGGAAGAGAAAGAAGGTTTAAAGTTCTCTAAGAGGATTCTAGGACTTCAGTTTCACTTGTATGTTATTGGAACATGCTATCAATTAAATGCTTTCTAAATCTCAAATTACGATCTTGTGGGAGGATCATCATACATTTGCTCGATAAACTTTTGCTTCTCCTGTGAACTACCTATTCCTAACCAAGCTGACCTTTCAGATCATCAAAGCTTAGGGGGTTGGTACCATTGGGAGCCCTCTGTCACTAAGGTCCCTCAACCCTTCTAGAGTTAATTTCTACTACTTTGGCCCTTCTGCTAAGATAGGCTATTGGGTATGAGAATGTCCTAATAATTCCTATGAAGAGTCGGAACATATTTCATCTCCTAATCTATCATATTCTACTATCTACGGTTATCGGAGGGAGGACGCCCGCAAAGTTCCTCCTTGTTTCTCCTAGATCTTTAATACAAAGACTGTCACCCTTTGTATCAGCTATTCACACTAGATATAGAATCAAAACATAATTTTCATCGATTCAGAAAACATCAATTGCAAATATAAACTCAAGAACATAAATTATATTCGAACTAGCATGTCCAATGTACACAAGCTACTCCCTAATCCTAGAATCGAAGTATCTACTCCATAGGTAAAAGAGAACAGACACAAGGTATCATAGAATGAATCATTACAATGTAAAGATATCTAAGAATGAAATTACAATACTCTTGGTCGTTCTCCTTGGCATTGGAGCATAGATTTTGGTCCTTGAGCCGCTTCTTTCCTCCCCGGTGTGAGTCTTCGGTGCTTTATAGGGCACCGTCTTATCATCATAGCTATCAGGCCTCCCCCTAGGATTTGGGCATGACTTTCTATTTATAGATCTGAAGCCATCTCCTCAGAAATCCCACGAAAAACCCTAGTCACATCAAAATAGCCCAACATACACCCGTGTGGATTCCACGTGGCCGTGTGTGGCACTGGGCTTGGCCATCTTCGTGGTTTGGATATGGCCGTGTGGAATTCACATGACTAGCCATGTCTACCTCTGTTCTACCTGTTGAATGTCTTCCTTTTGCTCCAAAAGTGTGTCGTTTTTCCTATAAAATGTCGCCCTGCACACAAAAGCTACAAGAGTAGATCTACGAACCAGAAAATAGGAAATACATGCAAAACAAAGTAGAATATGCATGAAACAAGTATAAAATGTAATAAGATGTGAGCGAAAACTACTCCTAAAATCTTATATGTTTTGCTCATATCAATCCTCCCAGATTTAGATCTTTGCTTATCCTCAAGCAAACCTCAGTGCTATGAAATTTTAAAAAGCACTATTCCATACTTAGCATGTTAACTAGATTTATCAAGTGGTATTTTCAATCAAAGTAAAATCGATATGTTCTAAAAGTTCACTAAGTTAGCTTTTCGTGCATGTACTCAGTGAATTTTTCTATGGGATCCTTGTTCCACATTGAGTTAAGTCGTCATCTTATAGATTTCCTAAGGTTTTTGGCTTTTAGGCACTTACCTACTTTAAACAAGGGTCGTTCCCTAGATCTAGCACAATGTCTTAAAGGCATGCTCGTATTGAGAGAAATAGGTAGGTGTTTCCCCAATAACCTAACTCGGTCTCAAAGGGGTACCTAGCCATTTCCACCCACGACAACTATTTTTTTATCCCTCATAATTTTTTTTATTTTCTCTTTGTCTCTCTCTTCTTATTTTTTTCTCAAAGAGCCCTTTTTTTTTCTTCTCCTGCTTATAAGGATTTTGATTTTTCAAATGAGCTTACACAATCCGAGCATCTTCAGTAACTAAAATGCTAAATCTAGAGTCACCTATGGATTCTAAAGTACTAGACTACTGGGATGAATTTTAACTATGTATGTAATAGATTTTCCTTTTCAGAATATTCATCAAGTGTGAGTGAAATATAAAAACTAACCAGTGCAAGTCTAGAATATTCATTAAAGCAACTAAAAAAAATACCAAAAGATAAATGTAGTTAATCTATCTATGAAAACAATTCGTGAAGAAATATTAAAACTATTACTGACGCAGCTTAAAGATGGTAAAAACTAAGTGCTAAAAGGAAACTTAAACACTCTATGCATGGACAAATGAATGCAAACTAAAACTAAACTTAAATGTCGAGAAAAAAACTACTGCTAGAAACAAATCATATCAACATTTAGGGTCCTCCCCCAGACTTAAGTGAAACAAAACCTCTAATATGGAGGCCGAGGTGGGAAGTCCGCAATCTCAAAGATGTCGAGTTCCTGGAAAAATCTGATGCTCAGCCACTGGTGCCACATGTATATGTGATCTATCTGAGAACTAGTGGATGAAGTGGCGACTCTGTGCTTCTCCTCCCTAGCCCACTATGATTGAGTGTCCCTCATGAACTTCTTGACCTCCTGCTGGTAGATGGCCTCCTCTTGGAAATAGTGATGGGCCTGGTCAGAGAAATCCTCGGAAGTGATATCGGAGGCCCAAGAACTTTGCACAGTGTTGGTCTGTGCTCCTCCCATCGCTGCCCTACATCTGCTACTCAGTATAAATATCATCGAGACGCGATCGGAACTCGGAGAAGTAATAGGCAGACGTACCTACATCCTACTCAAAAGTCGAAAAAGAAGGGGGTGCAGGTGTAGGCTCACATCATGGACTAGGGGGACTCCTTGGAAAAAGTTTTGGATTGGGCACGACCGTGTGAAATTCACATGGTCGGCCGTGTACGACTCTAGATCTCTCCCAGAGTGTAACACTGTTCGAGACTTTCCACCCGCCCTGTAATGTGCACTTCTAATCATTGGGCACGACCGTGTGGAATTCACACGACCGTCCATGCCTTTTTCTAAGGGTTCAAAAAGGATTGATGTTTCTACCTAGCAAGTTCTTTCTGACCCTAAACTATTTGCAAAGATGTTGATGTCCATAAAGTAAAGTCTAAATTATATACATGCATGCTAGAAAAGTAAAGACATATAAAATTAAACTTGGGTTGCCCCCCAATAAGCGCTTTGTTTAAGGTCTTTAGCTCGACTGCACTCCTTTGCTTCAATTTGGCTTTGGTGGCTCCATGAACCTCCATTCATCCTTGTCGAAATATGGATCCTTCCCTAAATATTTCTTTAGTCGTTGCCCATTTACTTTGATATCCCTGATACTTTACTCCATATATCCACTGTACCATATGGGTATACCTTTTTTATTTGGAATGATCTTGACCATCTTGACTTCAGCTTCCCTGGGAAAAGTTTTAGTCTGGAATTATATGGAAGAACTAAGTATCCTTCCATCAATTCCCTTCTCAAGATATGTTGGTCATGCCATTTTTTCATTCTCTCCTTATATGCCTTAGCGTGTTCATAAGCCTCTCTTCGAATTTCATCTAACTCACTTATCTATAGTTTCCTTTTCTCTCCCGCTGCACATAAGTCCAAATTAAGCTTCTTGATGGCCCAATAGGCCTTGTGTTCTAATTCAACGGGGAGGTGACAAGGCTTCCCATAAACTAAGCGAAACGGTGTCATGCCTATCAAGGTCTTGTAGGCTGTGCAGTAAGCCCAAAGAGCATCATCCAGTTTTAGTGACCAATCTTTCCTTGATGCCATAATCGTCTTCTCTAGAATGCTTTTAATATCCCGATTCGAAACTTCCACTTGTTCGCTCATTTGTGGGTGTACGCTGTCGATACTTTATGGATTACCCGGTATTTGTGTAGCAATTTTTTAAATTGCTTTTCAATGAAGTGAGATCCCATCATCGACATCGGGGAACCTCGAGTCTAGGGAATATATTTCTTTTGAACATTTTTATAACAGTCCTAGCATCGCAGTGAGATGATGCTACAACCTCCACCCATTTGGAGACGTAATCCACAGCTACCAGGATATATCTGTTTGTGCCAGAAGTAGGAAAGGTTCCCATGAAATTTATCCCCCACACGTCAAAGAGCTCTACTTCTAATATGGTGATTGCCAGCATCTCATGCCTCCTGCTTATATTTCCAGTTCTCTGGCATCGATCGCAGGAGACTACGTAGTTACGCATGTCCTTAAACAAACTAGGCCAGTAGAACCCTACCTAAAAAACCTTTGCAGCTATTTTTGAGATTCCGGCATGTCCTCTATATGCTAAGGAATGACAATGAAAAAGAATGCTACCCACTTCCTCTTCTGGTACACATCTTCGATATACGCTATCCACACATTTTTTAAATAGGAAGGGATCATCCCATACATATTGCCTAACCTCTACAAAGAATCTTTTTCTTTGTTGGGCTGTGTACTCTGGCGGGATCACCCTCCCTGCCAAAAAATTTACCAAGTTTGCATACCAGGGGGTGGTAACCTTAGTAATTGCCATGAGAGTATCATTCCGTAGGGTGTCGTCTATTCGGGCATTGTCACCCCCTTCTACTCCGCCTTCTATACATGATAAGTGATATGCAACGACATTTTCTAAGCCTTTTTATCCCTGATTTCTATATCGAATTCTTGTAATAGTAGGATCCAGCGAATAAGGTGGGGTTTAGCCTCCTTATTACTCAGTAGATAGCGAACTACTGTATGGTCAGTGTAAATTATCACCTTCAACCCTACTAGGTATGGTCTAAACTTGTCAAACACGAAAATGACCGCTAGAAATTCTTTCTGAGTTGTGGCATAGTTGATCTATGCTCTGTCCAGTGTCTTACTGGCGTAGTGAATAGCGTGCAACTTCTTATCCTTCCGTTGCCCTAACACTGCTCCTACTGCATAATTACTAGTGTCACACATAACCTCAAATGGTAGGCTCCAGTCATGAGGTTGAATTATTGGGGCAGTTACTAAGGCTCTTTTTATTTCTTCAAATGCTACTAAACATTGCTAGTCGAAAATAAAATCCATCTCCTTAGCAGTAGATTTTTTAGGGGTTTAGTTATCTGAGAAAAATTCTTTATGAACCTTCGATAAAAACTTGCATGCCCAAGAAAACTCCGGACCCCCTTTACGTCCCTGGGGGGTGGCAACTTCTTAATTACTTCGACCTTCACCTTGTCTACTTCGATACCACTCCCTGATATCTTATTTTCCAGAACTATCCCTTTAGTGACCATGAATTGACATTTTCCCCAATTCAAAACCAAGTTATTCTCTTCACACCTCTATAGGACCTTTGTCAGGTTGTTTAGACATGCATCAAAACTTGTCTCATAGACTGAAAAATCATCCATGAATACTTCCATAATTTGTTCTATCATATCTGAAAAATAGCTATCATACAGCGTTGAAAAGTGGTCGGGGCATTGTATAGGCCAAAGGGCATTCTTCTATATGCAAAGGTTCCATAAGGGCAAGTGAAGGTAGTCTTCTCCTGGTCATTGGGGTGAATAGGGATTTGAAAAATACCTAAGTACCCATCAAGGTAGCAGAAATGGGAGTGTTTAGCAAGACGCTCCAACATTTGATCGATGAATGGAAGGCGAAAGTGATCTTTCTTTGTTGTCTTGTTTAGTTTATGATAGTCTATACACATTCTCCATCCTGTTACCGTTCGAATAGGGATTAGCTCATTTTATTCGTTTTTGACTACCGTAGTTCCGCCCTTCTTTGGGACTACATGCACCGGACTTACCCACTCACTATCTTAAATTGGATAGATTATTTCAGCATCTAATAGTTTAAGCACTTCTTTCTTAACAACCTCCTACAGGTTGAGGTTAAGTCGCCTCTGATGCTCCACAATTGACTTATACCTGTCCTTGAGTATTATTCTGTGCATCCAGAGAGATAGGCTTATCCCCTTGATGTCATCGATGGTATAGCCCAGCACCTTTTTGTATGTTTTGTGCACCTCTAGCAACTTCCTTGTCTCTGCTTCACTCAAACTTGCATTTATAATCACCGGGTAAGTTGAAGCTAAGCCTAAAAATTCATACATGAGATTCGGGGGAAGTGGTTTCATCTCGGGCCTTGGGTGTTTATCTATCTCTACATACTCTAATTCTTCTTCTTCTTGAATCGAGGACAGGAAGCTTCCTCTACCCGATACTCTCTCCTCACTTTCGCCTGCAGCTTGTGTCTTGCCTAGCTCCTTTGTGGGGGAAGACTCTTGAAAATCTTGTTCGCTATCTGCCCACATTTGAAGGGTCTATACCACTGTTTCTATAATGTGATAGGCTTCGTCCATGTTTTTTTTCATTAATACCCCTCCCGCGGCTGTGTCCAAGAGTTCCTTGGATGAGCTGGAGATTCCGGAGTAAAAAATATGGATGAGTAACCAATCCTGTAATCCATGATGTGGGCAACGAAGAATCAACTCTTGGAGTCTTTTATGCTTGATGTCTCTCGTGACCTTGCTTAAACGAAAGGATTCTATTCCTAAGGTAGGTTATTTTGCTGGGCGGGAAGCATTTAGCTAGAAAAGCACATTCCATTTGTTCCCACGTTGTCATACTCCCTTCCGGCAAGGTGCGTATCCACTGCCTAGCCTCCCCTTTGAGAGAGAATGGGAACGTAATAAGCTTAATGGCGTCTGCTGGGACCCCTTCATATTGTACCGTGCCACAGTACGCCAGGAACTCTTCAAGGTGTTGATAAGGCTTCTCAATCTAAGTCCATCCGAATTGCATCTTTTGAATAAAGCCGATTAATGTAGGGTTTATCTCCCAGCTTGTAGCCTGGATTCACAGAATAATTACGCTTGAGTTCCATGCTTTCCATCTAGGCACTATGTAATCTCTCAAGGGTCGAGTGTGCTATATTAGCATGACAGTGCTTCTCCTTGAGGGGGGGCATTAGATAATCAGACATAACAAATGAAATCAACCTAGGGGTTGAATCAAAGAAAGATGCAATGTGACTACTCAGATTAAGCTAAACTGAATTTAAATGGAAAAAGTCTAAAACTGAATAAAATAAAATAAGAGAACAAATCTAGCCTAGATCCGATCCAAACTATCCACTTTCAATTCAATATCGAATCAACAACCCTCAAAAACTTGATTCACACGAGCATGACCTCTAATCTCTGACGGGAAGTATCGAGGACTCGAAGTGCGCGCTTGCGCTCAACGCTCGCAAGTTCACAGATGTCGTCAAGTAATAAAAGATTATTGATCCCATAGAGACTGAGATTCGAGTACCGTTTGTCTAGTGGATCTTGTTGTTCGGAGTGAATGTCCTAAAGATGAGGGTTACGAGGTTGATGACAGTCCTAACTTTAGTACGGTGTCACTCAGAGGAAGCGAAGGAAGGTTCAAAATTCCCTAAGAGGATTCTAGGACTTCGGTTTCACTTGTGTGTTATTGGAACATGCTATCAATTAAATGCTTCCTAAATCTCTAATTACGATATTGCGGGAGGATCATTATACATTTGCCCGGTGACCTTTTGCTTCTACCGGGAACTACCTATTCCTAACCAAGCTAACCTTTCGGATCATCAGAGCTCAAGGGGTTGGTACCGTTGGGAGCCCCTTGTCACTAAGGTCCCTAAACTCTTCTAGAGTTAATTTCTCTTACTTTGGCCATTTTGCTAAGATAGGCTATTGGGTACGAGGATGTCCTAATAATCCCTATGAAGAGTCAGAACGTATTTAATCTCCTAATCTATCATATTCTACTATCTACGGTTATCGGAGGGAGGATTCTCGCAAAGTTCCTCCTTGTTTCACCTAGATCTTTGATACAAAGGCTATCACCCTTTGTATCGGCTATGCACACTAGATATAAAATCAAAACATAATTTTCATTGATCCAGAAATCATCAATTGTAAATATAACCTCAAGAACAGAAATCGTATTCGAACTAGCATGTCCAATGTACACAAGCTACTCCCTAATCCTAGAATCGAAGTATCTACTCCATAGGTAAAAGAGAATATACACAAGGTATCATAGAATGAATCATTACAATGTAAAGATATCTAAGAATGAAATTACAATACTCTTGGTCGTTCTCCTTGGCATTGGAGCACATATTTCGGTCCTCGAGCCACTTCTTTCCTCCCCGGTGTGAGTCTCCGATGCTTTTTAAGGCATCGTCTTGTTGTCCTAGCCGTCGGGCCTCCCACTAGGGTTTGGGTGTGCCATCCTATTTATAGATGTGAATTCAGCTCCTCAAAAATCCCACGAAAAACTTTAGTCACATCGAAACAGCCCAACGCCACACGACAGTGTGGAATCCACACGATCGACCATGTGTGGCACTGGGCTTGATTGTCTTCGTGGGTTGGACATGGATGGTTGTGTCTGCCTCTGTTCTACCCGCTGAATGTCTTCCTTTTGCTCTAAAAGTGTGCCATTTTTCTTATAAAATTCTGCCTTGCACACAAAATCAACAAGAGCATATCTCCAAACCAGAAAATAGGAAATGCATGCAAAACAAAGTAGAATATGCATGAAACAAGTATAAAATGTAATGAGATGTGAGAAAAAACTACTCCTAAAACCCTATATATTTTTCTCACATCAGTGTTGTTGCATTCCAGATCTTCAAGAGAAATCCAAAGTAAGCAATCAAAATCACTCTTGTAAAATTATATTTACATTTCATTTATATACTTGTATTGCTTGGTGTATTACTTTTGTAATCTTGTTGTAAGAGGTTTCTCCACCTCTGAAGTATTTTTCGAGAAGGAGAAGTTTGATATTGTGGTGTGCATCACTAGAGCTTGACCTGTTGAGTAGGAACTAAGATTCCGAACCATGTTAAATCTTCTTGTCTTGTGATTGTGTTTTGTCTTTTTTTTTTTTTTTGCTATTTTCTATATTCTGCTATGCTAACGAATGTAGACAAGCACAAACACGATCGAAACGACGAAATTGATGAATTTATATTCACCCCTCTTCTAGTGCAACCATTTCGGTCCCATGCAAAGTATCCATACTTAGACTTCTACTCGAGTCTCACTCGATCTTGGTCAACCTTGACCTAAGGCAAATTGCTCAAACAATCTCCCCCATATGACCTTGGATATCTTAATCATCCACTAGTCATATGGTCAACATATGGTCATACCATATTGGCAAACATCAAAATACTACTCGAGTTCCACTCGAGTCTGGTCAATCGTGACCTGGGCCAATTGCGCCAACAAATTCATCACGGCTGGCTGAGGCAATTAGTAAACCCTCGATTCAATCATCATTCTTATTTGGCTCGACGGGTCAAGGCAATTCGTAAACCCTCCTGTCCGGCGCAACCCCACATTCCCCCTACAACGGTGGATGAGAGGAGTAGGGTTTATAGTAGAATTATTATGGAAGAATGACAGAGTATTCATCACAACTTCCTGATGATGTTCGTAAGCCCTCAAGTCAGTCTTCATTCTTATTCAGCTTGGCAGGCCAAGGAAATTCGTAAGCCCTCATATCCGTCGCAACTCCACATTCCCTACAAAGGTGGTGGATGGGAGGAGTAGGGTTTAAGGTAGAATTATTATTGATGGACAATAGAGTATTTATCATGGCTGACCGAGGCAATTTGTAAGCCCTCGAGTCAACTTCCTTAGTATTCGACTGAGGTAGTTCGTAATCCCTCGAGCCAACTTCCTTTCTATTTAGACGAGGGAGTTCATAAGTCCTCGTAGTGACTATATTTTTATTCGGCCGAGGCAGTTCGTAAGCCCTTGACAGACCTTCTTTCTTATTCGTTTGAGACAGTTCATAAGCCCTCGTACTGATCTTCTTTTTATTTGACCGAGGTAGTTCATAAGCCCTCGTGCTGACTTTCTTTTTATTCGACCGAAGTAGATTGTAAGCCCTCATGCCGACTTTCTATTTATTCGGTCGAGGCATATCATAAGCCCTTTTGTTGACTTTCTATTTAACCGAACGAGGTCATTTGTAAGCTTTCAAGTTAGTCATCTTATTAAATCCATCTGAGGTCATTCATAAGCCCTTAAATTAATCATCTCATTATACATCCGAGGCAGTTCGTAAGCCCTCGAACCAACCTTTTCTTCATTCGATCGAGGCAGTTCATAAGACCTCGTGTCAACTTCCTTATTTAGTTGAGACAATTCGTAAGCCCTCAAGCTGACCTTCTTACTATTTGGTAGACAGAATATTATGGATAAGTATGATGTCCTCGAATAGAGCAACAGGGAGCAGAGATAAGATCTGAATTTAGGCGACGGAGTGATAAAGCTGAAGTTATACTCATAAGAGTGACTCGTCTGGCTATTTATGGGGGTTACTTATGATATCGAGAATATCAACCTATATATTAAGAGGAAGGGCACAACCCATTAGGAAGAAAAGGGAGGTGTCCTATTTCTCTTACCGGGGGAGGGGGGGTCTGTGGTTGGGGAGGATGCTCTTTTTTCTCAATGGGGGCAAGCAAATCATTGGACCTTTCTGTCTGAAGCAGTATCCCTTTGATTCCTATTGATCATTTGCAGTGAACGAAAGTTAAGGGAGGAAGCAACTTGATCTCTTCTTCAAATGCTTAGAATCTCATCGATTGCTGGGCCTTCACTCGCCGGATTTACTCCATACACGTCATCCCTATGAGTGATATCAGATAGTTCCTCCACTGCCCCAAATCACTCCTCCATCAGACTTCGATTCCCTGAGATTGGGTTCATGCTTCGCCATTGATGGCCACAAAAGTCTATATCGTATACTATTCCATGCATGGGCTGTTGGTGCAATCGGCCCAAGTCATGATTGACTGGACTCGAGTTTGACTCGAACTATATTTTGATGTTAGAAAAAATGTATGACATGGGATTGTCATGGGAAGTCCAACATGGGTTGACCACGTAAATCCAAGTGTGTAGCCTTGGTGGTGAAAAGTCCAAGAATGGGGCTTGGTGTTGGGAAAATCCAAGCATAGGGCTTGGTGATGGTAAAGTCCAAGTGTGTAGCCTTGCCAATGTGAAGTCTTGAGGACTTGGCAAGTTCACTAGTCTCGTAGACTTAGGGTCCTTGAGTCGGTGAAGGATGGCATTGCGAAGTCATGCGCTTGGTGCATCTGAGGGACCATCGGACGGGAAACGAATAAAGTGAGGCCAAATGGAAGAAGACTTCGAGGGAAAGAGATGCAAAGGATGGCATTGAGAAGCCGTGCACTTGGTGCATCCGAGGGACGTAGGCTGAGGGAAGAGAGCTTCGGTGGGGAACTCCATGAGAGGATGAGATGGACTTGGCCAAGTGGCTAAGACTAAGTGTCGGATGCTCAAACATGGTGTTTGAAGTTTTATCCGACGGTCGGATGCTCAAACAACTTGGTGTTTGAGGTTTTACACAACATCAGTCGACTAGCATAGGTGTAGTCAACTGCTCCAAGTCGATAGCAATCGACTGGTGTTCGACTGATGTGCTTTTGGTTGAAAAGTTGACTGTCGACACCATCAGTCGACTGATCAAGGTGAATTCGGGCACAGAAGGTTTTCCAGTCGAGTGATCACGTCGAGCACTCGACTGGTGGCTTGACTAGTCGACTGATGGGCATGATCAATTGACTGATGATGGATCCGTTGGAACTTGTCCAGCATGGATCGATTCGTTGTGAGACAATGACTACGGGAAGCGGTGATGGTCATGATCGCAATTCATTGGCGCAAAATCAGCTCGATGTAGGTTATAAATGGAGCTCGAGATGGAAGATTTTGCAATAGTTTTTGGGATGATTTTGGAGGGGAATTTCTACTGCATTCCAGTCCTTCAAGAGCCAAATCAAAGCAAGCAACAAGCAAAAGTGATCAAAGCCATTTGTGTAAAGTTTTCTTTCATATTGTCTTTGTATTTGCTGGTACTTTTGTATTACCTTGTAATTGCTTGTACGAGGTTTCTCCACCTCTGACTTATTGTCGAGAAGGAGTTTTTATTAGTGTCGTGCGCATAACATGAGCTCATTGAGCTCACCCCGTGGAGTAGGAACCCTAAGGTTCCAAACCACGTATATCATGTTGTATTTGTGCTTGTGTGTCTTGTATTCGTTTTACTATTATTTCTGCTATGTATTAACGAATATTGTAGACAAGCACGCGACGAACGAACGATTTCCATCGTCTACACAAAAGGGCTATTCACCCCCTCTAGCTAGCCACTGATCCTCCACCAAGTGGTATCAGAGCGAGGAGCTTATTGCATACTCATCGCCAACACAAGCACAACAAGATGGTCGGCATCAACATCCATCCACCAAAATTCGAAGGAGATTTTTCTTGGTGGAAGAAAAGGATGGAGGTATATTTCAAAATCAATTTCAATATGATGCTAACAATTGAAAATGGTTTTGAAGTACCTAGGGGTGAAGACAACAAGCCGTTGGTAAAATCAAAGTGGACCGATGAGCAAAGACAACAATTCAAGACAACGGTTAAGATAACAAAAATGTTAATTAAATTAATACCTAACCATATCTTGTGCAAGATAGGTGAATATGGGGATGCCAAGGAATTATGGGATAAGGTGGTCAATTTTCATGAAAATTCTGAACCGGCACAAGTAGAGAAGGAAGCCGAAGTAGAATGTCCATGAACATCTGGATCTGAGGATGTTGAAGAATTGGAGGAAACTTCCACCTCTAGCATTGAGGGGGAGGAGAGGTCTTCCATCCCGGAACAAGAACGAGAAGAAGCATCTACATCCGGGAGAAGTGAAGAACAAAGTGGCTTCCACCTCCCTAGGTAACTCATGCATTGTACTTAAAAATAAAAGTCACATCATATGCTTTGAGTGTAGGGAGAAAGGACACTATAAAAGCAAGTGTCCCAAGAAGATTAAGAAGGCTCAACCAGTGCCAAAGGTGAAAGATGTCGGTGTCCCCACAATTAGAAGCAAAGAGCACGTGGTGTACTTCAAATGTCATCAAAAGGGACATTATAGGAGCCAATGCCCTAGGGGGAGGAAGAAGGGGCAAGAAGGAGCTACACAAGTAGGGAGAGCTTTTAAAGCAAACCCTAAGGTAAAATTTAATGCACCTTCAATTGGTAAGGGTAACAAGCATGCTAGAAATTATTTTAGTTCTATTGCTATTGTTAATAAAAAGCATGCTAGTAGGAATAAATACTATTGTTTAGGTGCCAAGCATGTAAATTTACCTAAGGACAAACCTAGGACTAATAACACTAGACCTATGTTACCTAGAGAGTCCATTAGGAAGGTAGAAAATCACCTAGGCATTAATCCCAAAAATCATAGACATATGCCTAGGAAGAGTCATTCCCAAAAGATAAATGAAAAATCAAAATTGAGAAAATTAGAATTAGAAAATCGAGCCTTGAGGTCAAGGCTTGAAAAATTAGAAAAGACCCTCAAAATTATGACAAACTCAATTATGGGCTCAAAGGATCAAAATCTAAGACCTAGGAGGCAAGAACCGGTAAAGGGCAAGAATGGTTTGGGTCACAAACCTAAGTCCTATCACCATGTTCCATTTGATTACGGAACTAAATCTAGGTCTAGCAAAACCAAGGTTAATAGGGAAGTCATCCCTAAGACTAACCATGGTAAGTGTCTAGTGGCTCAAAATTCAAGAAAATCTAAGGTAGCCACTAAGAAGGTCAAAGGGGGAGTTACCTCTAGAGTTGACCTAGGAAAGACCTATTTGGCTAAGGTTTCAAAGCCAAAAAGGGTCATTAGGAAGGTATCTAGGGAGGTTATCCATAGCGAATACCTAGTTAACCCAAGGAGCTAGGTTCCTAGAAGTGTGATCGATTCATGCTAGATGGTTTAGGGTGTGTCAACCCTAAGTGGATGGGTAGTTAACCTAGCCATGGTAGAGTTGACACTTTAGGATGTGCCAATAGGTTTTTGAGAAGTTAAAAATTGATTAAATTGGCACAAGTGAGTCTTAGAAGTCATGCTGTGTCATTTTGGGTTTTTGGCACACTAGGAAAATGGATGGTCATATGGAAAAATGGATTTAATTATAACAAATGGAAATTAATGCTAAAATCTAGGTATTTTATATCTTTATCTTTTACTTACCATATTTGTTTGTCATACACCATGTCATGACATCATATTCATCTTTATCATTGAAAATGTCATGATCATATTTAGGGTTATTTTTATATGTCATGTATGCTTAGATTTCATTCACATGCCATGACATCATGATTATTGGCACATGCTTGCTTATATTATCATTTATGTCATAATCATTACTCATGCATGATTTAAAATTGATTTAAGGACTATGACATGATTTGAAGTCCCATGCATAAGGGAATCAAATAGGGGTACCTAGAAAAATGCATGAGACCCTAAATGAACAAAGCCCACATCTCACTAGAATACTTGACTTGTATGTGTTTCACACATTTAGATACAAGTGAGATGTTTAGGAAAATAAATTTAAATATTTTAAAAACATTTTGAAAAACCTTGGTGAAGTTTATCTTTTGATAGCAAACACCATTGAATGAGGTGATATAAAGATGGCTCAAATATTGAAGCTTTTCTCATCTTTTGAAATTTGTATCAATCTCACTATTTTGTGGGTAAAATATTTTTCAAAAAATTTTCACCCATATTGATTGTTATAAGTATTATGCATATGAATTTTCATGATTTTTCACCTTATGTATAATTACTTATGATTTTTGGAAATTCATTTCTGAAAACCTAATCTATGCATTTGCAGTTATCAATCGACTGCCATTGTTGGCATGACTCATCTTATCGATTGCTAGGTCGATTTGGATAACCAATGTTTGTTAGGCCCATGTTCAGCTATGTTTTGGTTCCCTAACTACTCCTAACCCTAGGATATGCTTTGGAGAGCATTAGAAAGGGTGGAAATCCATTGGATATGGATTATGAGAAGTGGTTAGGGTGAGTATTAATTTTAAGGTGTATGGAAGTTCAATGTTGAACTTGTGCCTTAATTTTGATTATTTAAGTATTCCTATTGGCTTAGGAACTCTCCAAGGACATTGTTGGTGCAATGGTCAAGGGGGATCAAGCCTTTAGGAGGAGGTATTCATCATGGGAAGATGGATGTGTATTTTTCCTCATAGGAAGAAAATTGGGAGAGTGCCTCTCTTAAGTGATATGTGACTTATCACTAGAAAGATTGAAGGCATGTGTTTTCCTCCAAGGGAGAGATTGTAAGATCTCATTGGAATATGAGACATTCATACCCCTGGGGAGGACCTTTTTGATGTATGTCAAAAAGGGAGAGAAGTTACCAATTGGGGTTAGTTGGAATTCTCATTGGGATGTGAGAATTGCCAATTGGGGATAATTGGTAGACTTGAGTTTGAGGTTTTGTCAAACATCAAAAAGGGGGAGATTGTTGGTGCAATCGACCCAGGTCATGATTGACCGGACTCGAGTTTGAATCGAGTAGTGTTTTGATGTTAGACAAAACGTATGACATGGGATTGTCATGGGAAGTCCAACATGGGTTGGCCACGTAAATCCAAGTGTGTAGCCTTGGTGGTGAAAAGTCCAAGCATGGGGATTGGTGTTGGGAAAATCCAAGCATAGGGCTTGGTGATGGTAAAGTCCAAGTGTGTAGCCTTGCTAATGAGAAGTCTTGAGGACTTGCCAAGTTCACTAGTCTCGTAGGCTCAGGGTCCTTGAGTCGGTGAAGGATGGCATTGTGAAGCCGTGCACTTGGTGCATATGAGGGACCACTGAAAGGGGAGCGAATGGAGTGAGGCCCAATGGAAGCAGACTTCGAGTGCAAGAGATGCAAAGGATGGCATTGCGAAGCCGTGCACTTGATGCATTCGAGGGACGTAGGCCAAGGGAAGAGAGCTTCGGTGGGGAACTCCATGAGAGGATGAGGTGGACTTCGCCAAGTGGCTAAGATTGAGTGTCGGATGCTCAAACATGGTGTTTGAGATTTTACCCGACGGTCGGATGCTCAAACTGTTGGTGCAGGGGCACTAGATAATCGAACCTTGGTTTTGATGATGGCAAAGACTCAAAGTTAAATTATTTTGTTATCTCATGTGATATGCTAAGTGTGCAGGAAGTGTTTAAGCTAAGTCAAAGGTCGAGCGACATCCGGAGAATCTCAAGTTGAGAAACCGTGGTGGTCGGGCGACACCAGGAGAACCTCGGGGAGTCGAGGAACCTCGGTGGTATGAAGCTGCGGCAGTCAAGAGGACCAAAGGTAAGCTCCGTGTGTGGAGAGGTGGTAAGGACGCACCCTCGGTTAGAGGGCAATCCTAGGTGTCGATCCGACTAAGGCTTCCGGAGGAATGCTGAAATCGAGATCGGACAATCAAAGGACTGTCACACTGCATGGCATTATGCATCTATTGTGCTAATCTTATATTGCAGGAATTCTCAAGTCGGCGATCAGTGGAGATGTCGAGTCATCAAGGCGTGCAACTACTAAGAGGATCAGTCGACTGATGTCGACGAATCAGTCCAGTGCACAAGGTCAAAGAGATAGAGATTGATGCCACCACCTCAGGATAAGATAAGCCGCCACCTCAGGATAAGATAAGCCACCACCTCAAGATAAGATCCACGAGTTTTGGATCTGGATCGGGACAAATTCCAAGGCTCAAATCTATAAAAGGAGGGGAGGACTCACACCCAAATTCAAGAATCTCCCAAGTGCTCGTGCTCTCTACAACGCTACTCCGACCGTGCGCCATCTTCTAATTAATTGTCGGTATTATTATTATCTTTCTATACTTAATTTGTATAAGGACCGGTAAGGTTGTTACCGACCTTATAATCATTGTAATCGTCTTGTCTCTTACCTCCAACGAGGAAGAGACTTTTAGTGATTGCCCTTCGGAAGCGATCAAGGATCGCAGGGCCTTGGATTAGCAGCCGGTGGGCTGTGAACCAAGTAAAAAAGCTTTGTGTCTTTCTTGTGTTTGTCTTTTAGTTTTCCGCTGTGTACTTGGTTTTAATCGTCGAAAAAGAAAAGTTTTTACGAACGCTATTCACCCCCCCTCTAGCGCTCATATCGATCCAACAATTGGTATCAGAGCCGGGGCGCTCAGATTCGGTGCAACCACCGGTCGAGCATTTTCTTTTCATTATTTTTATTTTTATTTTTAAATATCTCCCGCACTACTAATCCAAGACCAAGTCTTGGGACTTTTTGGTTTGTGTTTTTTTGCGAGTTTTAGAAAATCGTTGACCGAGCCAACCATGGAAGAGTCTCCCACAAGGCATAAAGGTAACAATGTCAATTTAAATTTTAAATTTCATATTATTTTCTTTAAGTGCAGGGAGAGAGGACACTATAAAAATAAATGTCCTACTCGTAAGACTCGAACGACGCAACCGACGGCAAAGGAGACACCATTGCTAGGAATCCGGAAGAACAAGGAGCACATCAAGTGCTTCGGGTGCGAAAGATTCGGTCACTACAAGAATCGGTGTCCGAAAAAAAAAAGGTTAGTAAAGTTAATAATTTTGAAAAGTTGAGTTTTAGAATAGTTGATAATTTAGATAAATTATGCAATTGTTGTCAATTAATTAATACAATTAATAATTCACCTAATAAAAAATTAATTAATTCAGATTTAATTAGTTTAAATAATAATAATAATAATATCATGGAAGAAAATGATCAAATTAATCTAAAATTTGATAAAATTAACAAAGAGATTAATCAAATATTTAGTTTAATCAACATAGATCTAGATCAAGTTAAAGATAAAACCAACCTAGGACTTAATCAGAATAATCAAACCCTTGATCAGAATAATCAAAACATAGGACAGAATCATCAAATCATGGATCTGATTAATTTAGATAATTCCGAATTAAAAAATTCTGTTTTGAAAAATTCTACCATGAAAAAATCGAAATTAACATTAAAAAATTCCAAAGATAATCTAAATAATTCTAATAATAATTCTACCTTTAAAAACTCTAACAATTTTATCTTAAATAATTCTAATAATAATTCTACCTTTAAAAACTCTAACAATCTTATCTTAAATAATTCTAATAATAATTCTACCTTTAAAAATTCTAACAATCTTATCTTAAATAATTCTAATAATAATTCTACCTTTAAAAAGTCTAATAATCTTATCTTGAAAAAGTCTAATAATATTATTTTAAAAAATTCTAATAATCCTATTTTAAATAATTCACAATCTAACTTAATTAAAAATTCAAAATTAGATAATCAAACCAATAAAATTAATTATAATAGAGTACCATTTGATTATACACAAATTAATAATCTAGTAATTAAACCTTCAACTTTTAAAAATTCAACTAATAAATATGTAGACTTGGGTTACAAGTCTAAGCTAACCAAAAATAAAGACACTAAAATTTGTAAACCTAATTATAATAAAGTATCTTATAACTATAGAACAAATAAAAGTCTACCCAAGAAAACAACCATTTCTTTAAATTGATTGAATGTAGCTTGCTCATGCATACATATCATTATCATGCTTATTTTGTCATGTCATACATACTAGTTTTAAATTCACTCTCATAGAATGGTTAGATAGGAAATAATTAATTAATCTTGACAACATAGTATCAGGATGCGGTGAGATGATAGTACGTTAATGAAACGGTCAAGTGTATCCAGAGTTGGATAAGGAGTATCTAGCTTGGTGCATTTAACTAAGTGGAACTAACTGAAGCTACCTCACCACATCCTAAACTAGTTAGACTAGGACGTAATCCTAAGTGAATTAAGTGTGTAATTTCCTAAGTTGGCTTTGTCTAAGGAAGTGGTCGTTGTTCCGATCAAAGAAGGCCCCTGTGCCTCGCCACGACCTGGAAGCTCTCTTTTGAAATGTTCACTTAACTAACTAAAGGTGAAATCCGAATCTAACCCAAGATTAATTAATTTCTAAGGCATTAAATTAAATTCATCTCACAATACCTATAAGAATAACTTGGTTGATCATGTAGAATGGGTGAGATGGTAAGGACAACAAATTAAAAATGATTTTGAAAACGATTTCAAAATTTATATACACATAAATAGATTCTTAAAACTATTTTTATTGGTTGCCATGATTATTGTGTGTAGTTATACATAGTTTTCAAAACAACTATGCTTCTTAAAATGATGGTTAGTTGACCAATACTGAACGTATAAATCCTTAGGTCAACTTTAGATACCTAGACCCTCTGGACACTTAGGTGAACCTTCCTTATGGCCAACAAGGATGTCCTAAGAGTTTGTCAGACAAAAGGGGAGACCCTCTAGATATGCCTTCCTTGTGGCTAACAAGGATGTTAGGTTAAGGGGGAGGTTCTAATTGGATAATCATCATAGAAGTTGTTAAAAAATATTTTGTTTAAAAAAATCACCAATACTTTCTAAATTTAAATCCTTCTTTTGATAATATGCCAAGGGAGAGAGAAGACTTAAGTTGGACAAACTTAGTATCTATCTACCTCCAGTTTGGCATAAAAACCAATAGACATGAGCCTTTAAAATGTTTTTTTTAATTCTTTCTCAAAATTTTATAACAATGTTAAAGGTTAGGGGGTCACATTCTAACCTAGGATATACATTGTTGGTGCAGGATCTAGAAACCTAAACTCCTAAACTCTTAAGTATTAAAGGGAGTTGAACATATTAAATCAACTTGATTAGCATGTTTAAAAATTCTATTTCTTGGCAATGTACCCAATATAAAGTTATTTTTGATATATGTCAAAGGGGGAGAGAGAATAAAGTTAAGAGGTTACTTACTTTTTCTTTCCCAAAAAGTAATTGTTTTTCAAAACTCACCTAGGGTTAAGGGGGAGGTACCCTTAAGGGGGAGGTTTTGAAAAATGATTGTTCAATGCTTACTGCTTATTTTCTCTTAACTTTAAATTGGTTTGCCATAGATCAAAAAGGGGGAGATTGTTGGTGCAGGGGCACTAGATAATCGAACCTTGGTTTTGATGATGGCAAAGATTCAAAGTTAAGTTATTTTGTTATCTCATGTGATATGCTAAGTGTGCAGGAAGTGTTTAAGCTAAGCCAAAGGTCGAGCGACATCCGGAGAATCTCAAGTTGAGAAACCGTGGTGGTCGGGCGACACCAGGAGAACCTCGGGGAGTCGAGGAACCTCAGTGGTGACCGAAAGCTAAGCGACAGGTCAAGAGGACCAAAGGTAAGCTCCGTGTGTGGAGAGGTGGTAAGGACGCACCCTCGGTTAGAGGGCAATCCTAGGCGTCGATCCGACTAAGGCTTCCAGAGGAATGCTGAAGTCGAGATCGAGACGATCAAAACATCGCATGGCATTATGCATCTATTGTGCTAATCTTATATTGCAGGAATTCTCAAGTCACGTGATCAATTGGAGATGTCGATAGTCTTGAAGGCGATCAAGCGCTAAGAGGATCGATCGTGATGTCGACGAATCAACCCAGTGCACAAGGTCAAAGAGATAGAGATTGATGCCACCACCTCAGGATAAGATAAGCCGCCACCTCAAGATAAGATCCACGAGTTTTGGATCTGGATCGGGACAAATTCCAAGGCTCAAATCTATAAAAGGAGGGGAGGACTCACACCCAAATTCAACAATCTCCCAAGTGCTCGTGCTCTCTACAACGCTACTCCGACCGTGCACCATCTTCTAATTAATTGTCGGTATTATTATTATCTTTCTGTACTTAATTTGTAAAAGGACCAGTAAGGTTGTTACCGGCCTTATAATCATTGTAATCGTCTTGTCTCTTACCTCCAACGAGGAAGAGACTTTTAGTGATTGCCCTTCGGAAGCGATCAAGGATCGCAGGGCCTTGGATTAGCAGCCGGTGGGCTGTGTGTTAGTAATATATGAGAGATGTCCTAAGGCAATCGCCTTATGTATGAACCATTTATATGATAAATGAAGATTCACTATTTGAGTATACATGTTTAATGTATTTGATTGGATCTTAAACTCATTTCTTGAATGTCCACGACGATCGATTCACGGCATGAGAGAATTTGTGATTGGATCACAACTAGTGAGTATCTCTACATGTGTAATTGTGATGTATCGGAATTATCCTAGTCGATGAATTGATGGATTTGGACACCATCAATTACAGAGACTAACGCAGTATACTCCTTGGTGTATCCAAGCAGCTGATTCTCACTGGCTGGAGACATTGTGATGTCCGGAGTTAATCGTGGATGCTAGTTATGGTAACTAGTTCATTGGAGTGACCAGCCGTAAGACTTCATATGGGTCTCTGCATATATAGATATGTCAATGAAGTTCTTACTGTAGCTTAAGTGCGATGTTCCTTTGACTTGCGGTATTCAAGTCATCTTGATCATGGAGACTTATGCTTTGACATCTTAAGCAAACATCTCTGAGGAGATGTGGACCCGGGATGATTGGGTATAAGTCGAAGTGATCGAAGGTGTTTGAATAGCCTATAAAGGATTCACCACTCCTTGCGAGGAGATGTATACCCATGGCCTCTCGTCGGATTGTTACTAAAGTCTTTGGCCAAAGCATTACATGTTTAGAGTAAGGTACTCTTCGATACATGTGGAGTAACTAGAATCCATAGGGACGAGGAAATGATACTTGGGCTAGGTGTGGCGTAGTCGACTAGTGGGGCACACAATAGACCATGTCCTGAACCAAGTGGGTATAAGATGAGTGAAGGGAATGGGGCACGATTCATTCGAGCTACTGAAGGGTTTCAGAAATAGTTCTGGATCAAACGTTGATCTTTTCGGTTAATTGGGGATCATGATGTACTACTAGGTGCCACTCATGATCGTTCTATAATTAATGGTTAATTATAGACGGCCAACATAAACCGAGAACCTATTTGGTCACGCACTGTGAGTGTAATCCAAAGGATTTAAAGCGAGCTTGAGAATGGGATTCTCAGACCGAGAGAAACTATGTTTGGTTGGACCAAACATAAAGCGAGCATGAAATTGTTTCAGTCGCAATGGAAGCGTGGATGGGCCGTGTCTTATGAAGACATAATGGATGGACCAAAATGGTTTGGTCCTAATCCAATGGATGAGAATAAACCAAAGGGTTTGGTTTATATTAAACGAATGAACCAAAGGTTGGTTCGGTTCGTTTTAACTTAAAATAAACCATCATGGTTTGGTTTATTTTAACTTATCTTAATGGAGCGGGTTAACGGGCTTTATGGATATGATCCATTAATCATTAAGAGAATTAGTTCTCTATAAAAGTGGGCTTAAGGGATTGTTAAACCCTAACTCATCCAATCATACCTAGCCAACACAAAGCCCACCTCCTTGTGTTGCCGGAATTGCGCCCAACCCATAGGTTTGGCATCAAGGTGAGCTTTCTTCCTTGTTGGCGGCGCCTATCTCCTCCACCAAGCTGTCCAGTTTTCTGGACAGCTTCTTCTCCTCTCGTCGGGCGTCGTTTGGGCGGCGGTTGAGTGCTCGACAGCGGCTAACATACGGGGATTTGATCTCCGGTAATCCTCTGAGTGGAGGGGCGAAGGATTCGTCAAGCGGTTGTGAATACCTCTCCGGAGAAGCGAGTTTTGAGAACTCGTTTTGGATCCGAATTTGGATTCGGATCGTGATCATCTCTCGATCACGTCGTCTTCAACACGAGGCTAGTAACCCGTACGAAGACGAAGCTCGTGACTTAGCGAAGTCATCCCGAGGAGCTCGGCGTGGATACGGATAGAGACGATTCTTACGAGGATCGTTCCGGTTGATGCCGTTCCCGCTACACGTCATACGGAATGTATAACGTAGTTTAATTTCCTTTTATCACAATTTTAATTTACGGTTATGTCTACACTTGTTGTAATAGCATGCGTGTGTTGTGTGTGTTGTAATAAATAGGAGTATTTATTATTTTTATTGCTTCCGCTGTGCTCATGTTTACGAAACATGATCGAACACACCTGCGCCTTGCGGTGCGAAACCTTGATGGTATCAGAGCCCAGGTTGTGTTTCGACATAATCGTAAAATGGTTTTGCGATAGTCATAATGTATTTCTGGAAATTTTCTAAATTTTGGAAATTTAGAAGTATTTATGGAAATTTTTTAATTTTGGAAAGTCTAGAAGTATTTATGGAAATCTTCCACTTTTGGAAAGTTGGAAGTATTTATGGAAATTTATAT
Source organism: Wurfbainia villosa (assembly GCA_025175895.1). Classification (NCBI taxonomy): domain Eukaryota; kingdom Viridiplantae; phylum Streptophyta; class Magnoliopsida; order Zingiberales; family Zingiberaceae; genus Wurfbainia; species Wurfbainia villosa. The sequence goes on along the minus strand of CM046001.1, from coordinate 63,119,797 downwards.
TTTCCATAAATAAAATATTTGATTAGATTCTGGAAATTTGTTTCCTAATTTAATCATGATTTGATTTGGGAAATCAAATCTTAAAATATTTTATTTCCATAAGTAGTTTTAATGATTTAGGAAATTGGTTTCCTAAATAGATTTTCCTTAATCAAATAATTCCATGAATAAAATATGTGATTAGATTTGGAAATTTGTTTCCTAATTTAATTATGATTTGATTTGGAGAATCAAATCTTAAACATATTTTATTTCCATAAATAGTTATGACATATAAGGAAATTATATACATGACATAATTGTATGCCATGTAATTGCATTAGATGCATAACATTATGTCATGCGTGTCGTGACATGTAGATGTATGCCATGTATGCCATGCCATGTAGATAATAGTTATTTGCATGCAAAGAGGATGAGACATAAAAACCCTTAATCAATATTAAAGCCTACACCTTCCATTAATATGGTTAGAACCAGAGTTCTGTTTCTTGTTTGGGTTGTTGGACTCTCTCCAAGCCCGGCTCGAACCTGAATATGTTCAAACCATGGAATAGTTTAATACTAATATGGTAAGAGTCAGAGGTCAATCGTTAGCTTTGGTTGTTGGACTCTCTCCAAGCTGGGCTAATTGGTTGAATGCGCTCTAACCATATTAAAACTATGTCCCGATTAATGGGTTGGCTTTAACCTGGAGCATCGGCTTGTTGGACTCTCTCCAAGGTCGATGTAAAGGGAGGTGAAGTTGGGTGCTATGCATATGACGCATACTTGTTAATGTGTTAACAACCCGATGTATGTGTGAACATTCAATTAGTTGATAGCACATTGTGATAGTTGCATATACGTGATATGCAATCGGTATAGTTGATACCTACCGTCGTAGTTATGAATGGCTTGTTGGACTCTCTCCAAGGTTGTTCATAACTATGATGGATATCAACCCATTCGGAGATGGACCTACGATCTCCCGAAGTGATTTTGGGGTTTTTGAAATTCGAAAAATGAATGGGATTTATAAATGTATATTGATGCATTTTAAAATCATCTTTCTCATATATGCTCGTTTTGTATTTCTAAGTTAATATATTGATCATGATGTGTTTGAATTTGCGTTCCATTTTGGATTCAAATAAATTGACTGGGCCGAACTTCTTGGACTGGCTTAGAAACTTGAGAATTGTTCTCAAGGTGAAAAGCTTGTGTATGTCCTCGAAGCGCCTCTTCCCGTCCCAGTACGATGCAACTTTGGACCAATTGTTGGCCTATCGAAACATGTGAGTGATTACGAACAAATGAGTTGCATCATGCTAGCCATGATGGAACCCAAAGCTACGAAACAACATGAGCATATGGATGCTCATATCGTAGTCCTTCATCTTTGTGAGTTGGTTGATGAGCAAGTGAGATTGAAGGTTCGAGTCTCAGCTCCTCTTCACCTCTGAGATGCTAGGAGGTTCATCGTAGTCTTGCTCAATATGTTGAAGGCTGTGGAGTCTTGAGAAGCATGAAGGCGGGGGCAGTGTTGTTAGTTGATTCCTCGAAGAAAGGTTCTAAGAGGAAGTCAAAGGCAGAAGGAAAGAAGAAGAAGGGCTAAGAAGGTAGAACTAGCACAAAGGAAACTTGCCATCATTATGGCAAGGAGAGCCATTCTTGAAGAAAGTGCAAGATTTATCTTGAGTCAGTGAAGAAGGATAAGGCATCGGATGCCCCATCTTCTTGAAATCTTCTTTATTGATTGTCATTCTATTTCCTCGGACACTTGGGTATTTGGATCTTGGGTGTGGCTCACATATATGTAATGACATACATGGGCTAAGGAATAGAAGAAGACTTCGTCGAGGAGAGTCAAATTTACGTGTTGGGAATGGAGCAACGGTTGCTGCACTCGCCATCGGAACGTATTTGTTGAAACTCCCTGCAGGACTTGTCTTAGAATTGGACAATTGCTTTTATATTCCTTTGTTGATAAAGAACATCATTTCTATTTCTTGTTTAAATAGAAATGGTTTCCATTTGACGTTTAGTAACAATTGTTGTTACATAACTTTGAATGGGGTTCTTTATGGGATTGGAACTTTAAGCAATGGTGTTTATACGTTGGACGTATCCAGTGACATTTGCAATATCGAAGCGAGCAACAACAGTGCTCGAAAGGATAATCAAATAGACTCCTACATGTGGCATTGTCGTCTTGGCCATGTAAGCAAGAAACGCATGTCCGAATTACACCGATGTGGAATTCTGGAATCGTTTGAATTGGATTCATACGATACATGCGAATCATGCTTAAAAGGCAAGATGACTAAGTTACCTTTTACTGGAAAAGGTGAACGAGTGGGAGAGTTACTAGGTCTAGTACATACTGATGTATGTGGACCTACGTCAACTCAAGCTTTAGGAGGCTATAGCTACTTCATTACCTTCACCGATGATCACTCACGGTTTGGGTATGTGTTCTTGATGAAACACAAGTCTGAAGCCTTTGAAAGGTTCAAAGAATTCAGAAATGAAGTAGAGAAACAACATGACAAAAGTATTAAAATACTTGATCGGATCGAGGTGGTGAATACTTAAGTCGAGTTTCTTGATTATCTAAGAGACAATGGCATATTGTCTCAATGGACTCCGCCCTATACACCAGCATAATGGTGTATCGAGAATCTTAGGACCTTGTTGGACATGGTCGGTCAATGATGAATCATGCGACTCTTCCCAAGTCCTTTTGGGGTTATGCACTTGACAATTGTTTACTTGTTAAGCAGAATGCCTACAAGGTAGTCTCCTACTCCATATGAGATATGGAATAGTAAGAAACCTCATGTATCTTACTTGAAGATATGGGGTTATCTGCTTATGTGAAGCGGTATGTCAGACAAATTGGATGCTAAGTCGATAAATGTCTATTTATTGGATACCCTAAGGAAACAAGGGTTACCAATTCTATCATCTGTGGAACAAAGGTGTTTGTTTGAGGCATCTTTGTGTTTCTAGAGAAAGAGTTTCTCTTGCAAGAAAGCGATGGGAGTGTCGTCGAGCTTGAGGAGGCTCGAGAGACTCAAATAGAACATTGATGAGATACGGTGAAGCCTGACGGTAGCAACTCATAGTGATGAGCAATCAATTTGGACTGTGTAACACCACATCTTACCGTAGATCACGGAACACATACATTCTGAGAGATATGGATTTCTCGTAAGTGAATCGAGCACGTGTTACTCATTGATGATGAGGAGGCTACATTATGAAGAAGTCTTGACAAGTTTAGAAAGGGATAAGTGGCTTGGTGCCATGAAGTGAAATGGATTCCATGTCACGAAAACCAAGTTTGGAACTTGGTTGACCCACTGAAAGATAAAGCCTATTGGGTGCAAGTGGGTTTTCAAGAAGAAAACCGACATGGATGGTAATGTGATTACCTATAAGGCTAGATTGGTGGCGAAAGGATATCGTCAAAAACAAGGTGTTGATTATGACGAAACCTATTACGCTGGCTATGCTTAAATCCATTCGGATGCTCCCGCCATAGCGGCTCATTATGATTATGAGATATGGCGGATGGATGTGAAAACAGCTTTCCTTAATGGAAACACCTCGAGGGCGTGTATATGATACAACTGAGGTTTCACATCGGTTGATAAAACCAAGGTATGCAAATTGCGACGATCCATTTATGGATTGAAGCAAGCATCGAGGCTGGAATATCCGTTTTGATGAGACGATCAAAAAGTTTGATTTCTCACAAAATCCAGAAGAACCTTGTGTGTACAAGAAGGTTAGTGGGAGTGCAGTCGTGTTCCTAGTATTGTATGTCGATGACATATTACTTATAGGAAACGATGTGTCCATCTTCTGATCGATTAAGGTTTGGTTATCCAAGACATTCTCCATGAAAGACACAGGAGAAGCAACCTACATCCTTGGGATTAAGATCTATAGAGATAGATCGAAGCGGTTGCTTGGTCTTTCATCTACATATATAGGCCGAGTGCTAAGAGAGGTTTAGCATGTCGGAATCCAAGAAAGGTTATCTACCCATCGGGCATAGGGTACACCTTTCGAAGTCTATGTGTCACGAAGGCGAGAGGATTTGCATGAGTAAGATTCCTATGCATCCGCAATAGGATCTATCATGTATGCTATGTTATGTACGAGGCCCGATGTATCGTATGCTCACGAGTGTCACGGCGGATACGATCGATCGAGGAATGGATCATTGGCGGTATTAAGGCGATCCTTAAGTACTTGAGAAGAACTAAGGATGTGTTCCTAATATATGGAGAAGGAGACATGGTGATACGGGTATCTGGATGCGGCTTCGAGACAGACAAGGATGATTCCAGTCTCGATGCGGATCGTGTTCACCTTGAATGGGGCGCGATGAGTTGGAAAAGTTCCAAACAAGAGGCGTAGGATTCTACCGCGAGGCGAGAATATATTGCGGCCGGAAGCGAAAAGGCGGTTTGGATCAAGAAGTTCGTTCATGAACTTGGTGTGATTCTGCCATTGTTGAAGCAATACAGGTCTCTGCGACAACAATGGAGCAATTACGAAGAGCCAAGGTCTTATCAACGATCCAAACATGTGCTTCGCCGCTATCATCTTATCAGAGAGATCATCAGTAGGAACGAAATACAAATCGAGAAAATTCCCACTGAAAGGAACTTAGCGGATCCTTTGACTAAATCATTACCTCAAAGTAAGTTTGAGGGTCATGTTGGTGCTTATGGTATTGGATACCGTAGCGATTGGCATTAGGCCAAGTGGGAGTCTGTTAGTAATATATGAGAGATGTCCTAAGGCAATCGCCTTATGTATGAACCATTTATATGATAAATGAAGATTCACTATTTGAGTATACATGTTTAATGTATTTGATTGGATCTTAAACTCATTTACTGAAGGTCCACGATACGATTCACAACATGAGAGACTTTGTGATTGGATCACAACTAGTGAGTATCTCTACATGTGTAATTGTGATGTATTGGAATTATCCCTAGTCGATGAATTGATGGATTTGGACACCATCAATTACATCGAGATTAGCACGAGGTATACTCCTTGGTGTATCAAGCGGTGATTCTCCTTTGGTGGAGACATAGTGATGTCGGAGTTGATCGTGGATGCTAGTTATGGTAACTAGTTCATTGGAGTGACCAGTAGTAAGACTTCATATGGTTCTCTGCATATATAGATATGTCAATGAAGTTCTTCTTGTGGCTTAAGTGCGATGTTCCTTTGACTTGCGGTATTCAAGTCATCTTGATCATGGAGACTTATGCTTTGACATCTTAAGCAAACATCTCTAAGGAGATGTGGACCGGATGATTGGGTATAAGTCAGTGATCGAAGGTGTTTGAATAGCCTATAAAGATTCACCACTCCTTGCGAGGAGATGTATACCCATGGCCTCTCGTCGGATTGTTACTAAAGTCTTTGGCCAAAGCATTACATGTTTAGAGTAAAGTACTCTTGATACATGTGGAGTAACTAGAATCCATAGGGCGAGGAAATGATACTTGGGCTAGGTGTGGCGTAGTCGACCTAGTGGGGACACACAATAGACCATGTCCTAACCAAGTGGGTATAAGATGAGTGAAGGGAATGGGGCACGATTCATTCGAGTCTGAAGGGTTTGAAATAGTTACGGATCAGCGTTGATCTTTTGGTTAATTGGGGATCATGATGTACTACTAGGTGCCACTCATGATCGTTCTATAATTAATGGTTAATTATAGGCGGCCAACATAAGAGAACCTATTTGGTCACACAGAGTGTAATCCAAAGGATTTAAAGCGAGCTTGAGAATGGGATTCTCGGGCCGAGAGAAACTATGTTTGGTTGGACCAAACATAAGCGAGCATGAAATTGTTTGATCGCAATGGGCGTGGATGGGTGTCTTATGAAGACATAATGGATGGACCAAAATGGTTTGGTCCTAATCCAATGGATGAGAATAAACCAAAGGGTTTGGTTTATATTAAACGAATGAACCAAAGGTTGGTTCGGTTCGTTTTAACTTAAAATAAACCATCATGGTTTGGTTTATTTTAACTTATCTTAATGTAGCGGGTTAACGGGCTTTATGGATATGATCCATTAATCATTAAGAGAATTAGTTCTATATAAAAGTGGGCTTAAGGGATTGTTAAACCCTAACTAATCCAATCATCCAAACCCTAGCCGCCCAACACAAAGTTGCCGCCCAGCTTGTGTTGCCGCCCAGCCCATAGCACCTCCATCCGGCGTCCAGCGGCTTCCTTCCTCGCCGGCGTCGAGCTGCTGCGGAAGAGTTCCGGTGATCCTCCTTAGGTTTGGCATCAAGGTGAGCTTCCTTTGTTGGCGGCGCCTATCTCCTCCACCAAGCTGTCCAGTTTTCTGGACAGCTTCTTCTCCTCTCGTCGGAGCGTCGTTTGGACGACGGTTAGTGCTCCGACAGCGGCTACAGGATTTGATCTCCGGTAATCCTCTGAGGTGGAGGGCGAAGGATTCGTCAAGCGGTTGTGAATACCTCTCGGAGAAGCGAGTTTTGAGAACTCGTTTTGGATCCGAATTTGGATTCGGATCGTGATCATCTCTCGATCACGTCGTCTTCAACACGAGGCTAGTAACCCGTACGAAGACGAAGCTCGTGACTTAACGAAGTCATCCCGAGGAGCTCGGCGTGGATACGGATAGAGACGATTCTTACGAGGATCGTTCCGGTTGATGCCGTTCCCGCTACACGTCATACGGAAGGTATAACGTAGTTTAATTTCCTTTTATTGCAAATTTTAATTTACGGTTATGTCTACACTTGTTGTAATATGCATGCGTGTGTTGTGTGTGTTGTAATAAATAGGAGTATTTATTATTTTATTGCTTCTCGCTGTGTTCATGTTTACGAAACATGATCGAACACACACACCTTGTGATGCGAAACCCAACGGCCTTGGATTAGCGATGTGTGAACCAAATAAAGCTTTGTGTCTTTCTTGTGTTTGTCTTTTAGTTTTCCATTGTGTACTTGGTTTTAATCATCGAAAAGAAAATTTTTACAACTATTCACCCCCTCTAGCGCTCATATCGATCCAACACAAACAACTTGGTGTTTGAGGTTTTACGACATCGGTGACACATAGGTGCGATTCGCCCGTCGATAGCAATCGATTGGTCTTCAACTGATGTGCTTCTTGAATAGTCATTTTGCTTGGCGATCGACTCTCCATCAATCATTGCCAAGGGATGGAAGTCGACTGATCAAGGTGAATTCAAGCACAGAAGGTTTTCCAATCGAGTGATCACATCGAGCACTCGACTAGTGGCTTGGCCAATTGACTGATGGGCATGGTCAGTCGACTGATGATGGATCCGTTGGAACTTGTCTAGCGTGGAGTCATTTTTTTGCGACTATAAGGCGGTGGATATCATGGTCATTTGGTTGCAAAAATCGGCATCAGTTATAAATGGAAAGATGGAAGATTTTGCACAATTTTTGGGCAATTTTGAGGGAATTACCTGCATTCCATCCTTCAAGAGCCAAACCAAAGAAAGCAACAAGCAAAAGTGATCAAAGCCATTTGTGTAAAGTTTTCTTTATTGTCTTTGTATTTGCTTGTACTTTTGTATTACCTTGTAATTGCTTATGCGAGGTTTCTCCACCTCACTTGATGTCAAGAAGGAGTTTTCTTGGTGTGTCGCATAACACGAGCTCGTTGAGCTCATCGTGGAGTAGGAACCTAAGGTTCAACCACGATATCGTGTATTTGTGCTTGTGTGTCTTGTATTCGTATTACTATTATTTCCGCTCGTATTACAAATATTGCGACAACCATGCGATGAACGAGCGATTTCCATCGTCTCATAAGGGCTATTCACCTCTGGCATGATCCTCCAACATGGGCACGCGGAGAAGCTTGTTGGGAAGATAAAGGAAGGTGCCTTGTCTATTGAAGGTGTGAAGCCAAACTTTGGCAGGTGCTAGAAACTCTCCCAGATGAAGCGCTTGTCAAAATGAGTGCACCTCTAAAGAGTGAAGTGTCAATCATTTCACCAAATCAACTAGCTGAGGCAGATGATCTTTTATTTTTTTTTTCCTATCAAACATAGCACGATGGCTTCACAGTTCAAAGCATTTCTTGATGCAACTAGTAGTCTTTGGAGATCTCATGAACTTGCAGGCGAGCCTACTAGAATCTTCTATAGCACAGGATCGCAATGCGGAGGACAAGAGACTACACCATGCTATTCTACTTGGGAAAGATCTCTACTATGATTTATAGAGCTGTCACTGCAATTATATTCTATGGATACTGATGGTGTCCTCTTCTTCGGCCTTCTTATATTTTCTTCTCCCTTCCCAAGGATTCCCTCTGATCACCTTGGATCCTTCAACTGGAAGTTAGATCTGTCACTTAAAAAAGAATGTTAAGGGTGGCGACTTTCAGCCTTTGCACCTCGATGCTTAAGTTAGAAATAGAAGAATGAAAAAGTAGAATGTAGAAAAATAAGTGAGAAGAGATCTTTAAGGTACCGAAGAGAGAAGAAAGAACCATCTCTTTCTCCTTCCACCTTTGCCTCTTTTATAGGATATCCAGACCGCCTCCATTGAAGGTAGATTTACGTTAATACCCTTGCCAACTGCAATGTATACTTGATTTTTCTGCTCCTTTTCAAAGTAGCTTCCTCTATACTCTCCACACATCTCCCATCTTTCACTGAATTGTTAATCAAATAAATAAATAAATAAAATATCTTATGTCAACAATATTCCTATTCAAGAAATTTCCGTCACTTCACATACAAGAATACCCATATCCCTTCTTCACCTAATTGAACACCCAAGGCATATATATACATCACTCAGAAATGAACATACTAGAAATATACTAACCACTCGGAAAATACACTAGCTCGGATACCTTTATTCACTTCCCACTCTAAACCAACTACTTTACTGCCCCTCAGCTCAGAATTTTATATGTCATAGAATTGCATACACGACTAAAAATTACATGTATCAATCGGAAATGCTAATACCGCTCTGGAAACACATACCTTGCTTTGACTTTACCACTCAGACTAACTACTTTGCTCACCTCTTAGCTGAATTATATATGTCTCTAATTGCATACATTTAGAATTACATGTATCAATTGGGAAATGCTCATACTACTTTGGAAACACGCAAACTACTCTGTCAATACAACACTTAACTCAATCTACTCTCGCCCTACTCAACAAAATACATATATGATTAGGAATTGCATACGACTAAAATTATACTAATCATTGAGAAAACATCTTGTGATCGAATCATATTCATGGCTCAAGAATTACATATATTACTGAATCACATATATCATGAAACACATATCTTGCTCTGTCAACACACCACTTAGCTTTGAATGCAATTACCTGCACCATACTTGGCTCGACAATTACATATATTGCAGAATTACATATATCAATTGGGAAATGCATATACTACTTTGGAAACACACAAACTGCTCTGTCAACACAACACACTTAGCTCTGAACACCACTACTTCGCTCACCCCTACTTGGTTCAGGCATCGCATATAATACTCGGGAGTTGCATAACAGGAATACATGATCGACAAATGCACTAACTACCCGAATCATATTCATAGCTCAATATTCTAAGCGTTAAAAATTATGCTTGATACCTTTTGAAAATATACTAAGTATCTGATTGAAAACCCGACCCCATCATAAGTTTTCCCCTTTAGTAAAAGCTGAAGAGTGAAATCAGTGAAATTTTACAAGTATTATTATTGAAATTGTCCATCGAAAAAAATATTTTTGCCTTGGAACCCTACACCCATCATAAGTTCCCCTCTTTAGTAAAATTGAGAGCAAAGTCTGTGAAGTTTTACAAGTACTCATGATATGTAAAGACCTTGTCATATCAAACATAGAACCACAAGATATCATATTCAACATAGATATTGAAGCTATCATAATAGGCAGAGCCTTAAATTGTCATACTAGTAGCGAGGACTCAAATTGTTATGTTAATTTACTTGACCATTATAGGTATTATAGTCCCATTGGGTAATGTAATTACCTAACCCATAGGTTGTTATATTAGGCATGAGGCCTTGAGAAATTTTACTAGCCACTATAGTGAGCTATTATAGTCTGTTGGGGAATGTAATTACCTAGCCCATAGGATGTTATATTAGGCATAGAGCCTTGAAAATTTTACTTAGCACCTATAACAAGTGTTATAGTCCATGAGAATGTAATTACCTAGCCCATAGGCAATTATATTAGGTGTAAAAGCCTTAGAATTTTTATTTCAGATCCTCTAAAAAGAAATAAAGTTATTTTTAGGCTCTCATATTAGGCACAAAAGGCTTAGAAAAAATTCTTGATCACAAAGAATATTTCTAGAAAATATAAGAGTTGAGAAAAAAAAATACAAAAATTCCCTCTTAACTTCATTTTTTTTCTCTATCCATCATATTTACTTCATTTTTTCTTTTCCCTTTTAAAGATCCTTTGTTTAACACTTAACTTAAAGCTTTTCCCAAAATCCTAGCTTCCTTTGTCCAGACGCCTTTAACCCATACATGACTTTTTCCATGGCTTCTTCTTCCACCACCATTCCCTAGTATGAAACTACTGATCTAACTCAACCATCCTTTTCCTCCATGAACCCAAATACATCCCCAGCTTCACCACCATCATCCCTGCCCCCCATCAATGACCTCACCAACCTCCGGCTGGCACCAGTACCCTATGTTGGGATGTATACTGAAAAGTCTATCTTTTGTATGAACATCTTTATTTTGAAATAAGAATCACATGATCATTGTTTGCATATTTATGGTGATGCATATTGTCTAATACATTGTTGTAGATAACATGGTGTGTGGTGTCACGGGAGATCATGTTATCGGCTCCTTATAAAGTATAAATATAGGCTCACAGCAGAGATGGCTTTGGACAAACCATTGGTATGGTTGTAGTGTGATTAGTATTGGTTTGTCTTGACCATAGAATCACACTAGTACACTTTAAGTGTATTAAGGAGACCGACTTAGAGTGATTGATTTATTCTTGACTACATAATCGAATCGGACCTCGATATTATATTGTACATACTCTTAATCGATATAATAACAGGCTATACTTAGTATTCATTTCTTTGATTTACCGAGATTTATAGATTAAATCGATAGGCTCGGTAAGTTGGGAAATGATATTATTTATATGGTGTGCCGTTGATTATAGGAGGAAGCGTCCTATATATTAGGATGATGATGTCCTTGAGAGCTCATAAGGTTCATCTTGCCCTGCAAGTGGACTTGGTCGAGTGATGAAAAGGTTGAGTGGTACTACTCATGGAGTTAGATGTTGATTAATTAATGGTATAATTGTCGGAACATTTGAGATCTTAACCACGGGAGAAAAATGTAAAAATATGAGATATATTAACTTATGGGGTTGGTGAGGTAGATCGTGATAATCCTTTAGTGGATTGGATTATCATTAATAGATCGGACTTTATGTGGGCTTGATCCATTGGGTGGCCAGATCCAACTCCTCCTCATGGTTCCTATTGTAGCCTATTAAAACCTCATGAAGCCTAGATCCAATGGTTGAAAACAAAACTCTACATCAGTAGAGATTAAATCTCTAGATCCAAGCTTGAGATTAAATCTCTAGATTACAGTTGAGATTAAATCCCTAGAACCAATGGTGGAGATTAAAACAAGGCATATACCTAACTCTATAAAGGAGGCATGGAATGCGCAAGAATAATTCCAATAGAGATAGGATTAGGGTAGGCGTGACATTGGGATTAGGGTTTGGGTATGCACAAATAAGGAAAGGTTTTCCTTTTCTTCTTCTTCTTCCTGGTGGCGGCACCCATACAAACCCTTCCCTCCTTGGTGGCGTCCAAACCTACTCCTTCTCCTCTCCTTGGTCGGTGAAACAAGGCATAGGGTCTTCGCTTGGAGCTCTTGGCGCAACTATCTCCATCATCTTCTCCTTGTTGGCGGCAAGCACCTAGGTTAGTGTTTGTAGTTGGCTAAAGGAAGGAGAACGGTTTTGTTTCTTATTCTTCCTCTTGTTGAGCGAGCAAGGAAGGAATATTAGTGATCTAGAGCTTGACTTTTGGTGGATCGTACACGATGTCCAAGAGGAGGAAGGTTATCTGATAGAAGATCGAGAGTGTATATTGTGTTCTTTTGTAACTTGTCTATATTTGTTCTTCAATTATATGAATGATATATATTCTATTTTGTGGCTAATAACTTGGACCCGAACATAAACACAAAAGCCGTGATCATTACATCGTCTATTGTGGCTATTAAATTAGAATAGAGGTTGGTGGCTTGAACAAAGTTTGTTGTGACTACTCTAATCGAATAGCGATGATGAAATGGTTGTGATCCCTTTTGTCTAAGATTAAATTTTTAATCACGTCGATGGGATGCCATGAACAAAAGTTGAAGTGCGAAGTTTCCTACCTTCAAGTGGTATCAGCTTGGTTCAAAACCTTAAGTGGTAGAGCCACGGTTTCGATTTTGTGTGTTTAGGAATCAATTACTTTTATGCACTTTTCATATATTATATATGTAGGATAATAGTAGGATATCGTAGGTTAACTTTTTGGTTGCGAGCATAGGATCAACTATTATGGCCATATGTGTGTATGTGATTGTATGTGTCTAATTGTATATTTATTGAATCCTCGGGGTTCGAGGCTAGTATTTAATTTTGTAATTAGATACATTGTTTAGCCACTCTTTTATTTTAGTTTACTTTCGATCTAGATCTCATGTACACTCCTTGTGGAGTATAGGATCGATGGATGTAAATTAAAATATTTTTCGGCTCGGATCTCGGATGGCTTGTACATGGCGTAGGGAGGAAGCGACGAGATAGCGTCTGACGGGAGACATATTGAAGACAAATAATAGTTGGAAATCTTTTATTTTTCATATTTATTGCTTATTTTTGATATATGTGTAGACTAGAAAATTTCTCAATTTCAAATTACTAAGTGGGTGAGGGATATTTTTATAAATTCCCACGGCCTCCATTACGATTGTGTGATGCAAACAAACTTGCGTCGGCTCACAGTGCCTTCCTCCCCATCGGATGAGTTTATGCATGGTTCACAAGGTCAAATATGGTTATAGAAATTATTAAGGAGCGTGTGTACTTCCCCATGGGCACATAACTAGATAATTACCATGAGTAATGGTGAACACTTAGATACAAATATAAGTATCCTCCCCATCGGAGTCACTGTTTTTATTTGTAGGGCCAAATTGGAACCAACTATTAATTTTACTTGTCAAAAAGTTAGGTTGACAAGATAGTAAAATTAATGGGCAAAACCTCCTCTTACAAATGTAGAATTCGTATATGTCCACACTATCGTGGCATACGATATTCTCGGTGTTTTGAGATGTTGGTTGATTTTAAAATTTTATTGTTTGAGGAATCAATAATTTTTTGAAATATAATGTTTTGATCTATGTGATTATTAGGTTTTCTTTCAAAATGACTTTCAATCCACTTCTTTGTAATCGAAGAGAATAAACTTACTTGAACTATGTTGATTGGAAGAGGAATCTTGACATTGTCTTGACTGCTGAGGAATACAAATATGTACTCCTCGAAGAGTGCCCTCCTAAGCTCGTGGATGATTCTGGGGAAAAGGAGAAAGAGAGTTATAAGAAGTGAATTAAGGTCGATGAGATGGCGCGGTGTTACATTTTGGCATCTATGTCAAATGTACTGCAACATCCATGCCCCGCTTATGACATGATGCTCAATCTCAAAGAGCTTTGGACACGAGAATCAAAGGCGAGAAGCCATGAGAACTTGATGGCGACCACCATGATCGAGGAACACTCAGCGAGGATCATGTTCTCAAGATGATGGCTCATTTGAATGAGTTGGAAGTCCTCGTGAGATCGATGGAAACCAGTCGATATCATTCTCCGATCTCTACCTAGGAGTTTTGGCGGTTTCTTGATTACAACATGAACAAGAGGTTGTATTCGTTGGCGGAGCTTTTGTGAACTCAGTGGCGGAGGCTATTTCAGTGCTAAGGTGCTACTATGGTTACCCAAAGGTTTCTACTTGCGAAGGCAAGAAGAAGAAACAAATTGGGAAAAGGTGGTGAACTCAGGAGGAGTGAAGCGAAGGCAAGTGCTTCACTTGTGCGGGGATGTCACCGCCCGAGTATGCCATGCGAAAAGCAAGCGGAAAGCATCTCCCTATCGTGGCAATATCGGGTTAATCAAGGCCCGTAGGATGACAACAATATGATATACATATCAACATATCAAGCCTTGTGAAACATACACGGATAAAACAATATACAATGACCTAAGTGCACTCGGGTGACACTTGAAACATAATAGAAGTCACTGCCAAATATATACAACCGTCGTATATCACGATCACGAAACAATACGCTAAAACCACAAGCAATACACAAATACCCATTAAATATCCATCGTCCGGTGTGAGATGGGATGTTTGAGCTCGTCGAATCTTCTACTTTCTGGCGAAGCCCAGTCAGGTGGTGAGTATAAACTCGGGGTAATATATAGAAAGTGCATGAACAACATATAGGATAGATCTACAAGTATACATGTAGATCTCTGGTATCTGACATGAGTCCAATAGACATACATCTATCAAATCTAATAACAAGTAGACTACATAAGTCATACTCTGTATATACTAAACTAATCAACATAAAGTAATGTACCAGCGTGCTACGATGCAGAACGGATGCTAGATCATCAGCAGTTTATAACATAACTGTATAGCGTACTAAATCAATCCCATGCGATATACTCAACATATGACAATATATGATCACTGTACAATAGTCGTATCACATAATGACATGATGCTAATCAAATGCATATAACAGTCTGAATCAACGCATGTATCATGCTCAACACATAGCAGTATATAAAATGCAAATGACATGTATCATGATGAACAAGCATGTGCAACAATCATAGCTCAATCAAATGCAGCATCTCACAGGCATATGTAAAACATATTAGTTAAAGCCCTAGAACCAATCATGTGATGGTTGAATAGGGAACATTTTGTATCATATTCTATAAAGGCAAAGGATTGGTTATTATATTTACATCTTGCTTGTGCCAGCTAATTTAAATATAATAATGCCCTAGAAAAGTAGGTTCTTATCTACAGCACATCAATTGGCAGAATTGATTATGAGAGGCTGTAGAGAACACTTTCCTAAATGTTCCTAGTCGAGTATTAATATGCAAGGGCAATATTAATACATAAAGACTAGCATGTAGGTCAATTGATGACTTGATCTCACAAGTCATGGATATATGATATCAAGTTGACACATGGGTATATATTAGAGAATATATACTGAACTGACCCGCCATGAGAAAGTTTCATGGATCGTTATATGAGTGTCATAAACTTTCTCATGTGACTATTGGTATGAATAGTCCTTAGACCTGAAGTCACTACGGTTCCCTACATAAGGAGTTATGTACTTTGGTATCGTCAAACGTCACAGTAGCAGGGTGGACCATAAAGCGATTCTTGGGTATGTAACAAATTATGCGGAGGATGTGAGTGATGTAGATGGGATCTATCCCTTCCATATGGCCGAGTGATATCGGTGGGCCCTTGATTGAGTAGAACTACTAAAGCGCATGGTCATGCTCGAATGAGTCAATATGAGATATTGAGCTCATTTGTTTGAGTTAGTTTACTCGAGGATCAAGAAACACATAGATTGATCGAGGATGACACGGTCTATGCCTCATTGATCAATCGATATCAAGGATAGAAGGACACGGTCATATATTATAGTAGTCACGGAAAGGTTAGTCGGATCTTGACTTATCTCGTAACTTAGGTAGCAATGATGTATTGCTAGATCGCTCATTGCTTGTGTATCTAAAAGAGTTTAGGTCCCTTTGCCAGCGTTATGAGAGCCTATAGTCACACACAAAGAGCATGATAATTAGAGGAATTAGAGTATTCTAGTTTGACTAGAATAATATGGGAATAAGCTTAAGTACAAAATGGTTTTTGGACTTTAAGCTTAATGAGAATTTTAGCTAATTGATTTAATGAGATTAATTCAATATGTTACCTTATTGATTTAATAAGATTAATTCAATATGATAACATAAGCTTAATTGAATTAATAAGATTAATTCAACATGCATGAATGCCACATAAGAATGCCACATAAGCATGCCACATAAGCATGCCACCTAAGCATCCACCTAAGCTAGTTAAGGTGGAAGGAAACAAAATGGTTTTGTCTCCTTAAGTGGCCAAACAAGGAAGCCAAATCCTTTTTGAGGGGGTCTCAATGCAATGGAGTGCAGTGAAGGTGAAGGAGGTGGAAGGGTTGTTCCAACCCTCTAAACGGGGCCATGGGGTGGCCGGCCATAGGGGGTTTTTGGTGGTTGTGAGAGAGCTTGGTGGAAGCTTTGGTTGTGTGGGTTTGTGAGTGTAGGCTAGCAAGAAGGAGTCTTCTTCTTCCTTTCTCCTTTTCCTCTCTTCCTCTCCTTTAGGGACTTCTCTAGCAAGAAGTAAAGGAGCTCTTCTAGTTTTCCTTTTGTGAGACAAGGCGTGCTCGTGTGGATCGTATAGAAACACGGACACTTGAGCGTGCTAAAGATCCAACAAACGAAAGGAAAAGCGGGATTAACAAGGGCACGCAACAAAGGTAATCCTCTCCTATAAGATAGGTTTGGTTTAGAGAAATTTATTTTATACGAGTTTGCTTTCATGGATCACTTGGAAGGGATCCTATTTTCCGTTCTTGCATATGCCATTTGGCATCGAGATTTCCCTACGATGGTATCGATCCACTTGCGAAGATCGTATAAAAATAGGTTTTCTCTATTATATATGTGATATAGAAGTAGGATAAATTTTATTATGAGTTGATAATTGCATTAGCAAATTTTCAAACATAATAAAATATCCAATGTCTTTTAAAAGTTAAAATGACATGGTGCATGGTTATGTCCTAGTCCCCAAGGTTTGTGATTGTGTGTTGTAATTCTTAATCGGCTGCGTGTCATGCCTTTCTCCTAATATTCTTGTTGTAAAATTAGTTTTAGACTAATGTAACTCAGTATTTCTCCTTTTGTAATGTACAAAACAAGGATGGAGGGTCCATTGGAAGATGAGGTTACAAGGAGGAAGTCAACACACAAGACAACCAAAGGAAGCACTTAGGAGAAGATGCTATCCTAGGTTGACCAATCAATCTTTTCATTGGCTTGAGAAGATTGTAGAATAAGAACCATAACCATGACACGTTAGTTTAATATGTATGTGATGCATGTTAGTTTAGCTTGTATGTGATGCATGATTAGTTTAGCTTATATGTGATGTATGCTAACATGTATATGATACATGTTTATTTCTTAATAAGTCTAAACGATATGCCTACCAAAGTTGGTACTCACTACTTCCTCGATCATTTGTTATTGGGTTTGCCAAAGCAAAGCAATGCATTTTATCTTGGAGAGTGCGAGTGGACAATCGTGATGTCAGCTATCAGTCTTAGTTAAGACTTAATTAAGTGTTTTCTTAATTGGTTAAGAAAGTAGAGGCATATATTAGCTTTGAACATAAGTGTTAACATTAGTTTTGTGTGATTTCGAACATCGGCTTTGTCTTAGAAGTGGTCGTTGCTCAGATATCCAAGAAGGCCCCTGTGCCTCGCCACTGAACTGGTTTAGTTTATAAACACTAAACTAATCTAAAACTTAACAAAGCTATTAAAGAGTTACATCAGATGTAATTGGCAAAAGATTGCCTACCTAATTATACTACGTCTTGGGCGATTAGCCAAAGCTAACTCAAGGCAATTATGATGTGGATCTTTATCCCATATAAATTTATAGCTAAATAGTAGCTATGAGAATTTAGTAGAGCCTCATTTAATTAAAGGCCTAATTAAATGATTTAGGTATGATACTTAACTTTGCATTTTAATGTTGTAGATCACCATGTCATCTAACACGACACACCCTCGACTTGCGATCTGTCCTTGAGAAGGACAAGCTCAATGGAGCAAACTTTCTTGGTAGTATAGGAACTTGAGGATTATCCTCAAGCAAGAAGCATAAACTATATGTCCTAGAGCGAGGCTACCTGAAATACCCGCCCTCACTCGTCTTTGAAAAGGATGCTTATAAGAAGCATCAAGATGGCGCATTAGATGTGTCATGCCTTATGCTTGCCACCATGAACTACGAGCTTGAAGCAACATGAGAACATGGATGCCTATGATATGGTTGAGCATTTGAAACAACTATATCAAGGACAAGCTAGGCACACAGCGTTTTGAAGTGTCTAAGGCTCTTTTTGCATGCAAGATGCAGAAGGAACACTGTAGGAACTCACGTACTCAAAATGATTGGAGTGCGTTGAGAACCTTGAAGACTAGGTTTTCCAGGCCAAGAATTGTGGATGTTATCTGCAATCGTTGCGGAAGCATACAATCAATTCGTCATGAATTATAACATGAATGAAATTGATAAACCTTTGCTGAGATTCTCGGCATGTTAAGAAGCTAACTGAACCAAATCTCAAGAAGAAAGTTAGTAATGTACTAATGGTCAAGAAGGACAAAGGTAGCTGAGGCAAGGTAAGACCCAAGCCAAAGGCAAGGCCAATTCATCCACTTCAAAGGGTAAAGGTAAAGTACCTAAGGAAGGGGAATTTGCTTCCATTGCGGTGAGGCTGGACCTTTAGGCGGAGCTGCAAGTCTACCTTGAGGAAGTAAAGAACAAGAGAAGTGGGACTTACGCCTCGGTATACATGTTATAGAGTTAATCTATCTATTTCTTCTACATGGGTATTAGATCTAGGATGTGCATCTCACATTTGTACTAATGTGCGAGGGTGAGAAATAGTAGAATAATGGCAAAGCGAAGTGGACCTACAGTAGGCAATGGCGCAAAAGTTCTTCTTCTGTAGGCTGTAGGAACATATTCTTTGTCTTTGCCCACTTTGGGCTTATCTTAGAACTAGAGGAGTGCTTCTATGTACGCATTAACAAAGAACATAATTTACGTATCTTGTTTAGACAAGAAAAACTTTTCTTTTATAATAAAGGACAAATGTTGTTCCATTTATTTAAATGAAATGTTCTATTGTAATGCACCACTTATGAATGGTCTCTATGTTCTAGATTTAGATAACCCAATTTATAAGCGTAAATACCAAGCGGTTCAAATCGAATGATTTGAACCGGACATATCTCTGGCTTGCTATCGCCTAGGTCACATAAATGAAAAACGCATATCTGACTCCATAAAGATGGATTATTGGACTCATTTGATTTTGAATCATATGAGGTATCGAGTCTTGTCTTTAGGAAAGATGACTAAAACTCCATTTAGTGGACATGGCGAAGGCGCCAGTTTGTTAGGACTCATACATCTTGATGTATGTGGCCCTTTCAATGTCGAGAGGAGGCTATAAGTACTTTATTACTTTCAGCGATGATATGAGTAGATTTGGCTACTTATATTTGATGAGACATAAGTCGAGAATCCTTTGAAAAGTTCAAAGAATTCAAGAATGAAGTACAAAACCAACTTGGTAGCGTATTAAGCTACTTGATCGGATCGAGGTGGTGAATACCTTAGTCGAGTTTCGTGATCACTGGTGAGTGTGGGATAATATCCCAACTCACTCCACCTGGAACACCACAATGGAATGGTGTATCGAGAGGAGAAATCGTACTCTATTAGATATAGTGCGATCAATGATGAGCAGGTGATCTACCTACTTCCTTTTGGGGTTTAGCTCTAGAGAAACGGTAGCTTTCACACTTAATCGCGTTCCATCAGCCGTAGAAAAGACACCATATCGATATGGGGGAAGAGTCCCAAAATGTCTTTTATAAAGATTTGGGGTTGTGAAGCTTGTTAGGCGTCAAGTCTCGGATAAACTAGGACCCAAATCGGATAAGTGTTATTTTGTAGGATATCCCAAGGAAACTAAGGGATATTACTTTTACAATCCCACACTTGGCAAGGTGTTTGTTGCGAAATCTTGTCTTTCTAGAAGAGAATTTATTTCTAGAAATACTAGTGGGAGTAAAATTCATCTTGAAGAAGTTCAAGATGATGATAACACTAAGGCCGATGGAAAATGAGCAGGCACCACAAAGTGTTGTGGATGAGAATTTGTTGCCCAAAGAGTTGTGGAGCAACACACATTCAAGTAGACCAACCTCTTCGTAGATCTAATAGGATCCGTCGTCGACGAGAGATATTCTTTTCTCTTGGTGACAAGCGGTGATGTATTGCTTATCGATCTTGGCGAGCCTACATCCTATGAAGCTATGATGAGCCAGTTAGAAATGGCTAGAGGCCATGAGATCGAAATGGAATCCATGTACACTAACCAAGTATGGACTTTGGTTGATCCACTGAAGGGTAAAACCCATTGGGTGTAAGTGGGTCTTTAAAGTAAAGTGACATGGATGGTAATAAGCATACCTATAAAGGTAGATTGGTGGCTAAAAGTTCAAACAAATTCATGGTATTGACTATGAAGAAACCTTTTCACGATTGCGATGCTTAAATCCATTCGGATCATACTTGCTATTGCGACCTACCATGATTATGAGATCTGGCGGATGGATGTCAAAAACCGCTTTTACGATGGAAAGCTACTGAGGATGTGTACATGACACAACGAGGGTTTTGAAGATCCAAAGCATCTGGAAAGGTATACTGGCGCAAAGGTCCATTTATGGACTAAAGCAAGCCTCTCTGGAATCTTGATTCGATGATGCAATCAAGAGTTTGGTTTCATCAAGAATGAAGATGAGCCTTGTGTCTACAAGAGAAATAGTAGAACCAGTTGTATTTCTTGTCTTGTATGTAGATGACATACTTCTCATCGGAAATGATATTCCCTCACTCCGATCTGTGAAGATGTGGTTGGGAATTGTTTCTCGATGAAGGACTTAGAGTATTGCCTATATTCTAGGCATCAAGATCTATAGAGATAGATCTAGAAGATTACTTGGCCTAAGTCGAGTACATACATTGATAAAGTGCTAGATCGTTTTGCTATGCAAAATTCTAAGAAAGGGTTTACGCCTTTATCACATGGTGTGAGTCTTTGAAGACTCAATGTCCCTCTTCTAAGGAGGAGAGAGATCGCATGGATAAGATCCCTTATGCATCGGCTATAGGGTCTATCATGCGCCATGCTTTGTACTCGTCACGGCGTCTCGTATGCTTTGAGCATGGCGGTAGATACGGATCGGATCGGTGAAAGTCAGGATAGCGATCAAAAATATTCTTAAAGTACTTACGAAGAGCGAAAGAATATTTCACGATATTTGGAGGCAATGAGGAGCTAGCGTAAGGGTTACGGTGATGCAAGCTTCAAGCAGACAAGGATGACTATAGATACTTAATCGAGTGCGTGTTTTGCACGAATGGTGGGGTGTGGTGGAAGAGTTGGCGGACACGATTCTTGATTCTACAGCGAAGCGTATATTGCGGCATCTCGATGCACGTGAAGGAGGCTTTGGCTCATGAGTTCATCGATGAACTTGGGGTAGTTCCTAGCATTGCAGATCCAATAGACCTCTATTGTGACAACAATGGGGCTATTACCGAGCTAAGGAACCTCGATCACATCGGCGGACCAAACACATCTTTTGCGGCGCTTCCATCTCATTCGAGAGATCATCGATAGAGGAGATGTGAGGATATGCAGTGCAAACGAAGCTAACATCGCGGATCCATTGACGAGGCTTTGTACGGAGGAAGCATGATGGTCACACTAGGTCACTAGGTATTAGATATCATAGTGATTGGTACTAGTGCTAGTGGGAGATTGTTAGTTAAAGCCCTAGAACCAATCATGTGATGGTTGAATAGGGAACATTTTGTATCATATTCTATAAAGGCAAAGGATTGGTTATTATATTTACATCTTGCTTGTGCGGCTAATTTAAATATAATAATGCCCTAGAAAAGTAGGTTCTTATCTCTGACACATCAATTGGCGAGAATTGATTATGAGAGTTTGTAGAGAACACTTTCTAAATGTTCCTAGTCAGTATTAATATGCAAGGGCAATATTAATACATAAAGACTAGCATGTAGGTCAATTGATGACTTGATCTCACAAGTCATGGATATATGATATCAAGTTGACACATGGGTATATATTAGAGAATATATCTTTGAGTGACCCGCCATGAGAAAGTTTCATGGATCGTTATATGAGTGTCATAAACTTTCTCATGTGACTATTGGTATGAATAGTCCTTAGACCTGAAGTCACTACGGTTCCCTACATAAGGAGTTATGTACTTTGGTATCGTCAAGCGTCACCCGTAACAGGGTGGACCATAAAGCGATTCTTGGGTATGTAACAAATTATGCGGAGGATGTGAGTGATGTAGATGGGATCTATCCCTTCCATATGGCCGAGTGATATCGGTGGGCCCCTTGATTGAGTAGAACTACTAAAGCATGGCCATGCTCGAATGAGTCAATATGAGATATTGAGCTCATTTGTTTGAGTTAGTTTACTCAGGGATCAAGAAACACATAGATTGATCGAGGATGACACGGTCTATGCCTCATTGATCAATCTGATATCCAGGATAGAAGGACACGGTCATATATTATAGTAGTCACGGAAAGGTTAGTCGGATCTTGACTTATCTCGTAACTTGGGTAGCAATGATGTATTGCTAGATGCCGCTCATTGCTTGTGTATCTAAAGAGTTTAGGTCACTTTGCAGCGTTATGAGAGCCTATAGGGTCACACACAAAGAGCATGATAATTAGAGGAATTAGAGTATTCTAGTTTGACTAGAATAATTTGGGAATAAGCTTAAGTACAAAATGGTATTTGGACTTTAAGCTTAATGAGAATTTTAGCTAATTGATTTAATGAGATTAATTCAATATGTTACCTTATTGATTTAATAAGATTAATTCAATATGATAACATAAGCTTAATTGAATTAATAAGATTAATTCAACCTGCATGAAGACCACATAAGCATGCCACATAAGCATGCCACCTAAGCATCCACCTAAGCTAGTTAAGGTGGAAGGAAACAAAATGGTTTTGTCTCCTTAAGTGGCCGGCCAAACAAGGAAGCCAAATCCATGCAATGGATTGCATTGAATGTGAAGGAGGTGAAAGGGTTTTCCAACCCTATAAAAGGCTCCATGGGGTGGCGGCCATAGGGGTTTTTGGTGTTGTGGTTGTGAGAGGCTTGGTGGAAGCTTTGGTTGTGTGGGTTTGTGAGTGTAGGCTAGCAAGAAGAGGAGTCTTCTTCTTCCTTTCTCCTTTTCCCTCTCTTCCTCTCCTTTAGGGACTTCTCTAGCAAGAAGTAAAGGAGAGCTCTTCTAGTTATCCTTTTGTGAGACAAGAGCGTGCTCGTGTGGATACGTATAGAGGCACGGACACTTGAACGTGCTAAAGATCCAACAAACCGAAAGGAAAAGCGGGATTAACAAGGGCACGCAACAAAGGTAATCCTCTCCTATAAGATAGGTTTGGTTTAGAGAAATTTATTTTATACGAGTTTGCTTTCGCATGGATCACTTGGAAGGGATCCTATTTTCCGTTGCGCATATGCCATTTGGCATACGAGATTTCCCTACAAAACATATATCAAATACATGCATACATATATATATCTGCAATGCATATGCATGGTCATGCCTGCGCACCCAACTCGATACCACGACCCCAGTGTGGCCTAGGTGGCAGGACATGACAACTATCGACTCGGTAGCCACCACACTCGGTGGCCAGGGTTGGGTAGTATAAACGATGGCTAGCCGCCATAGAACTATATGCTACCCACCACGGGTCCCTGCTGCTATTTGCTCGTCCCTACCCATAAGTGAGCGAGCACCGCAGGACAATTGCACATCACGACCACTTGTCTATAGTGGGTGAGTCGCTAACTACCACTCATACGGTGGCCAAGTGCGCATCTCCAGCTACCACCATCCATAGTGGCCGAGAACGGCACGCACAACAATGCTCTTCCCTCAACCCTGCAACCACTACTCCGAGTGGCCGGGGAGGCAGGATGACTGATGACCCGTCTCTACCACAAGGCAGACCCAGTCGTCAGCATGCATGAAATGTAATGATGCATAGCTCACACTCAAATCCTCGCAACACTCCCTAACTCACGGGGAGACCTAGTCAACCAAACGTCAACCATACAAGGACTATAATCCATAAGACTCTCTCTATCACATAAAGAGTCATACACACCAGACAGTCAACCATGCTAAGACCTCTAGTCAGTAGCGAGATACCATCGACCGTCCATATAATCATACTCAGGCACACAATCCATAATGGATATACCATCATGCTAGGACCTCTAGTCCGTGGTTACATACTGACACCCATACACTTATCTATGCACAGACAACTAGATCCACCATAAATACACCACTAAAACGGATATGATATAACAATCGACTCCATAATCCAAACCATCACCTAACCCTAGTGATGTAATACAGTAACCCAATCTAAAGTCACAAAGATAAACCTAACCACTTGTACTTACTGAACATCCATCAGCTAATACATAATAGGGTTTATAATTCCTATCCATGCTAGAAAATCAATGAGTAACAGAGTATATATCTCAAAGGTCAAGGCAATACAAGCATATGATTAAATAAGAGTGGATTTAAGGTAAATAGGTATAAACATAAATCCAAGATCATGCACTAGAATTTGATCAAAACTACCGGACCAGGTAGATATTACCCACCTGATATGCAATCCGTGCTATCCATCTCCATGTCCATGTATTTATGACAATTAAAGTCCTGTAACAATAGGTTACAGTTAAGTATCATCACACATTTAATGATCGAATCAAATCCTACATCATCCTAGTATCTCGATCAACTAAATCAATATTAACAATCGAGTAATACTAAATCTAAGCTATAGCAGTAGCTTACCATCCAGTCTCACACATCGATCGGATCAGACCATAGGAAAAACCTCTCAGTGACCCCAATTGTTGCCGGAAAGTCCAAGCTCCGGATCCATCTCACCTAGCCTAGCATCCGTTAAGCAGCTTCTGGATCCATGGTAACTTAGCCCTGTATAATTCTTCAACCAACTATAATTCTAATGCCAATTCAATAACACTAAAATCCAAGCTTACCTCGTGATATTACCATTGTCCACAGCCTATCTTGAAGCATAAACTTACTTCTGTCAAGCAGTGAACCCTAGATCAATTCAAATCTTACCTCAACTGTTCAGCTTGCATAACCCATCCAAAAAATCCAATGCATAATTACAACACATCCAACTAGTATAGCTTCAATTCTAGATTCCCCAAAGCGTGATGATGAACAAGAAGGAGGCGGCGATGATGGCCCAGGCTTGAGTGTCACTTGTGGCGGATCGAGCTCGGCGGCGGTGGCGGCGAAACTCCGATCGGGTCGACAACGATCGAGCTTCACTTGATGGCGTCGTCGAGCTAGCCTCTCGAATAAGCGATCGGCGATGGCGGATGGGAAGTCGGCCGGTGGATTGAACTTCGAAGCGGTGAAGGCGGAAGAGGATCACGCCGTGGCGCTTCATGAAGCCAAGCTCGCAGCGATCGAAGGAGGCTGCGGATCCAAAATCAGCTGCGGATGAGATCAAGCTGCGTGGCGAAGATCTAGAAATGGCGGTCGGGATCGAAAGAAGTGAGTCACCCTCGATCCAACTCTCGGAGGTGAGCTCGTGATCGAGCTCACGGCGAGAACTCAAAAAGGCAGCGATAATGCCACAAGGCACGAGAAAAGGATGGGCTGCGGTGACGATCGAGCTCAGTGTGGCGATGAAGGCGAAATCGAGAAGAGATGGCGGTCGAAAACCAGAGCTCGCCGTGGATAGCGGACTCCGCTCACGGTGGTCAACAATTGATGGTCTTCTGCTCGAGGCGACCTCCAACGACCTCTGGCGATCCGGTGGCGGCAGCGAGATCATTGCTTGCGACGGAGAAGGCGATGATCGGGAAAGGCATCGCGTCGGAGAAGAGAAACGGAGAGATCGCGGAAGAAGGAATAAGGTCGATCGCGAGTTTCTGACCCCTTTTTAAACGCCGTTTAAGCGACCCGGTTAGACCAACGCAAGTTCAACCCGTTCAAGCCAACCCAAGCTCAAACCAATTGGATTTAGCCCAATCGGTTCAGACACATTCCAGTCCAATAATTTGGCCCAACGGATTCAGCCCAATAGCTTCAGCCCAATTTCAGCCCAAGCCCCC
The DNA here is from genome assembly GCA_025175895.1 of Wurfbainia villosa. Classification (NCBI taxonomy): domain Eukaryota; kingdom Viridiplantae; phylum Streptophyta; class Magnoliopsida; order Zingiberales; family Zingiberaceae; genus Wurfbainia; species Wurfbainia villosa. The sequence continues at coordinate 63,093,474 of CM046001.1, read as the reverse complement.
AAATCCAACCCAAGCTCAATAGATTTAACCCAACTAGATAACTAACCCATTAGCCCACTAATTAAGCCCAATTAATCCCCTAATTAATCCCAATTAATTAAAGGGTTTAATCCATATATATAATTTTTTTTTTCCGTATTTTACCTTTGGACCTTTGGAAGAAGGGCGCACCCAAGCGAGAACAAAGGGTTCCAGAGCAGAACGGATTTGAAGGAAGATTACCATATACCTTTGCGATGCCATGAAGGTGGCGGCTATTGCAGTGGGAGATGTTTATTTATCTTTTGAGAAAAATAAAGTTTTGGTTCTTAAGAATTTCCTTTATGTATCTTTATTTAGAAAGAATTTAATTTCAGTTTCTAAATTATTTATGGATGGATATTTTATTTCTTTTAATGACAGAGTTGTTATAAAAAGTAATAGAGACATTATCTGTTCGGGTGCATTGATAGGAAATTTATACACACTTGAACTAAAAGCTCCCACGATGCAAATAGAAGCTAATAACTCATCTTCTAATTCCAATAAGAGAAAAGAACCTTTGAAGATGAACCAAACATATCTTTGGCATCTTAGGTTTGGTCATATTAACCTAAGAAGAATTCAAAGGTTGATAGTTGATGGACCTCTGGGTTCATTAGTCGTGGAAGATTTCCCAACCTGCGAATCTTGCTTGGAGGGTAAAATGACCAAGAGGCCTTTTAAGGCCAAGGGGTATAGAGTCAAAGATGTGTTAGAATTGGTTCATTCTGATTTGTGTGGTCCTATGTCTATCCTATCTAGAGGTGGTTTTGAGTATTTCGTCTCTTTTATAGATGATTATTCGAGATATGGATACATTTACTTAATGCGCCACAAGTCTGAATGCTTTGACAAGTTTAAAGAATTCAAGGCTGATGTGGAGAAATGTCAAGGTAAAAGTATCAAGATACTATGATCTGATCATGGTGATGAGTACCTCTTGGGAGAGTTTAGGAATTACTTATCAGAGGCTAGGATTCAATCCCAATTGTCTGTACCTGGCACACCCCAGTAGAATGGTGTAGCTGAGCGAAAGAATATGACTCTTATGGAGATGGTTAGATCGATGATGAGTAATTCTGAGTTTCCAGATTCGTTCTGGGGATATGCTCTAGATACGATGGTGTACATTCTGAACTTGGTTCCATCTAAATCAGTGCCTTTTACTCCCACATAATTGTGGACTGGGTGAAAGCCTAGTCTAAGGCATATTCAAATTTGGGGGAGTCCAGCACATGTGCTGAAGGCAAATGCTGATAAGTTGGAACCTCGTACAGAAGTACGCATGTTCGTTGGCTATCCTAGGGGAACGAAAGGTGGTTTGTTTTATATTCCTAGAGATCAGAGGGTGATCGTTAGCACGAACGCCAGATTTCTAGAGGAAGACAATGTGATGAACCACAAGCCCATGAGTAAGATTTGTTCTGGAGGAATTAAAAGGGGAAGTCACTTCTTCAGTACCACCGGTACAAGAGGATATACCACAAGTCAGCTTTGCGTGTCACAGAGGATACACAGGTGATACCTCATCGTAGTGGGAGGGTTGTTAGACAGCCTGATAGATTCATGTTCTTGGGAGAATCTTTTGATTTGGTCCTTGGCGAACATGAACCAGACCCCTGGACATATGACGAGGCAATCCATGATAAATATGCGGTATCTTGGCAAAGTGCAATGAATACTGAGATTGAATCTATGGATTTAAATCAGGTCTGGGAGCTAGTAGAACCACCCGATGGTGTAAAAACCATTGGTTGCAAGTGGATCTACAAAAGAAAGAGAGGAATAGATGGGAAGGTTGAGACCTTTAAAGCGAGGCTTGTTGCGAAGGGGTATACTCAGAAAGAGGGTATCGATTATGAGGAGACCTTTTCGGTGTATGCTTAAGTCTATCCGGATTCTCTTATGCATTGTAGCTCATATGGATTATGAGGTGTGGCAGATGGATGTCAAGACAGCTTTCCTTAATGGAAGTCTTGAGGAAAACATCTATATGAAGCAACCAGAGGGATTCATTGCAAAGGGCAAAGAGCATCTTGTATGTAAGCTTAATCGGTCCATTTATGGATTGAAGCAAGCTTCAAGGTCTTGGAACATCCGCTTTGATGAGGTAATCCAGTCTTATGGATTTATTCAAAGTCCGGATGAGTCTTGTGTATACAAGAGATGTGACGGAAACATAGTGGTATTTCTTGTACTATACGTAGATGACATTTTGTTAATTGGCAACAATGTCAAGGTGTTATCGGACGTAAGGGTATAGTTGTCCAACATTTGATATAAAGGACTTGGGTGAAGTGGGACACATCCTTGGGATCAAGGTTATAAGGGATCGCAGGAAAAGGATGTTGTGCTTATCTCAAGCTTCATACATAGACACTATTATGGATCGTTTTAGCATGCAAAACTCCAAGAAAGGTTTTCTATCTTTCAGGCATGGAGTTCCTTTATCTAAGGAGATGTGTCCTAGAACATCTGAGGAGATAGAGGAGATGAAGGCGGTTCCTTATGCTTCGGCAGTAGGAAGCCTCATGTATGATGATACTATGACGAGACCAGATATCTACTTTGTCATGGGCATGGTTAGCAGATATCAGAGTAATCCAGGACAGGGATATTGGACTGCGGTAAAATATATATTAAAGTACCTGAGAAGGACTAGGGATTATATGCTAGTTTACCAGGCAGACCAATTACTCCCTGTGGGTTATACATATTCTGACTTCCAATCAGATAGGGATAACAGTAAGTCTACCTCAGGTTTTGTGTTTACTTTGGGAGGTGGAGCCATTGTATGGAGGAGTGTCAGCGAAATGCGTGGCGGACTCTACCATGGAGTATGTGGCGACCTCACGAGCCAAAGAAGGTGTGGCTCGGGAACTTCACGATGGACTTGGATGTGATTCTGGTTTGCCCAAACTATCACAATTTATTGTGATAATAGTGTGATTGAAAACTCGAAGGAACCACGAGCCCATAAGGCAAGTAAACACATAGAGCGCAGTACCACCCAGAAATCGTAAAGAGAGGAGAAGTTGTTGTGGCCAAGATTGCATTAGAGGATAACCTGGTAGATCCTTTCACTAAGGCCCTTCCGGCGAAAGATTTTGATAGGCATGTGGAGGGAATGAGAATCAGATGTATAGCAGTTTGAGGACAACATAGTCTTTTAGTATAAGTGGGAGATTATTGGGATGTATACTGAAAAGTCTATCTTTTGTATGAACATCTTTATTTTGAAATAAGAATCACATGATCATTGTTTGCATATTTATGGTGATGCATATTGTCTAATACATTACATTGTAGAAGTATAGGCCCACAACAGAGATGGCTTTGGACAAACCATTGGTATGGTTGTAGTGTGATTTGGTATTGGTTTGTCTTGACCATAGAATCACACTAGTACACTTTGTGTGTATTGAGCAGGACTGACTTAGAGGTGATTCAATTTATTACTGACTACATAATCGAATCGGACCTCAGATATTATATTGTACATACTCTTAATCCCGATATAATAACGGGCAATTTACCAATGGGCGAGATTTATAGATTAAATCGATAGACTCGGTAAGTTGGGAAATGATATTATTTATATGGTGTGCCATTGATTATAGGAGGAAACCATGTCCTATATATTAGGATGATGATGTCCCCTTGAGGAGTTCATAAGATTCATCATGTAAACCCTGCAGGAGGACTTAGTCCGACATGATGAAAAGGTTGAGTGGTACTGCTCATGGAGTTAGATGTTGATTAATTAATGGTCAGTAAAATAATTAATCGACGAACATTCGAGATCTTAAACACGGGGAGAAAAATGTACAAATAATATATGGAGCCCATATTAACTTATGGGGGTTGGTGAGGTAGATCAATAATAATCCTTTAGTGGATTATATTATCATTAATGGATCAGACTTTATGTGGGCTTGATTCATTGGGTGGCCAAGATCCAACTCCTCCTCATGGTCCCTATTGTAGCCTATTAAAACCTCATGAAGCCTAGATCTGACGGTTGAGATTAAATCTCTAGATCCGACGGTTGAGATTAAATCCCTAGAACCAATGGTGGAGATTAAAATAAGGCATATCCCTAACTCTATAAAAGGAGAGCATGGGGTGGGCGGCAAGAATAATTCCAATAGAGATAGGATTAGGGTAAGGGCCGGCAAGCATTGGGGATTAGGGTTTGGGTGTTGGCGGCACCAAATAAGGAAAGGTTTTCCTTTTCTTCTTCTTCTTCCTTGGTGGCCGGCGTCCATACAAGCCCTTCCCTCCCTTAGCCGGCGTCCAAACCTACTCCTTCTCCTCTCCTTGGCCAGTGGAAACAAGGCTTAGGGTCTTCCCTTGGAGCTCTTGGCCGACAACTATCTCCATCATCTTCTCCTTGTTGGTCGGCGGCAAGCACCTAGGTTGGTGTTTGTGAATTAGCTAAAGGAAGGAGAAGAGTTTTGTTTCTTATTCTTCCTCTTGCTTGGAGCGAGCAAGGAAGAAATATTGGTGATCTAGGAGCTTTGACTTTTGGTAGATCGTCGCCCACATGACGTCCAAGAGGAGGAAGGTCATACAATAGAAGATCGAGAGGTATATCGATTGTCTATTTTCTTTTGTAACTTGTCTATATTTGTTCTTCAGTTATATTAATGATATATATTCTGTTTTGTGGCTAATATAACTTGGACCCCGAACATAAATACAAAAGCCGGCGATCCGTACATCATCTATTTCGTGGCTATTCGTAGAATAGAGGTTGGTGGCTTGAACAACAAGTTTGTTCAAGTGACTACTCTAATCGAATAGCACGACAATGAAACAGTTGCTTGGGTGATCCCTTTTGTCTAGGATTAATTTTTTTTAATCCGGGGACGTCGATGGGATCGCCATGAACAAGCGACCGAGTTGAAGTGGGAAGCGAAGTTTCCTACCTTCAAGTGGTATCAGAGCTTCGATTCCAAAACCTTCACCCTATTCATAGGCCAACTCAAATGAGGCCTTAGCCTTCCTGTCTTAAAACCACTTTTCGACATCTTAGCATTCTATGGTCTCCCCATCAACCAATTGCCCCCCAACTCCATACATATCCTCGCCGAAACCCTAATTGTTTTCAAACATCTCAACATCCCCCAAACTCCCCATGTCTTCCATTCCTTCTATCAACTCAAAATGGTTGATACCGACGTGTTTTACTTCATGGCATGCCAAGATTGTTAGGGCAATCTCTTGCCATGGTAAGGTTTTGATGTGTGTGGCAAAGGGTTTAAGTTAGGTTGGTATTGTTATTTGATATGTGCGTTGGAGTCTTGCAGGACTTAGTAATTCGCACATGGAGCCTTGGCGAGTTCACCCTCACAACCTCATGCCTGAGTCGGAGAAGGAGCATTGTAGAGTCGTGCGCTTGATGCTGCCGAGGGACCGCCGGACGAGATGACTTGAAGTGAAGCCAAGGAAGCAGACTTCGGAGGCAAGAGACGCGAAGGAGCATTGCAGAGTCATGCGCCTGATCTTTGCGGGGACGTGGCCACGAGCGAAGAGAGCTTCGCGAGGACTTGAGTGAGATGAGAGAATGAGTGAAATGTAAGTAGCTCATTAGGTGAACTTGGCCGAATGGCGAGTGCGGAGACTTGACCGCAAGGGTTAAGGTTTACCCAATCACAAAGCTCAAACTTATGTTAAGTTTGAGTTTCACGACATCGATCGACCGCCATGCAATGGCGGATCGTATCAGTCGAATGTAGTTCGGGTATTTGATCGCTATTTTGAGGCGCAATGATCGCCATATGTGGGCGATCATTGCCGATCATCGATCAAGGCGCAATGATCGGTAGAAAGGTTTGCCATGCGTAGCCGATCGAGCAATGACGATCGGGAGAATGATCGTGATGAGGTCCATCAATCGACTGCCAAGTGTTCCGTTGGACTACAACGGTCAGGATCCGACGTGTTCGGAGACCGCTAGAGGGCGGTAGATGCTAAGCAGTCGACCGTGTGGCGCCACAGGAAGAAAAGCCTCCTCTCTATAAAAAGAGAGGGTATGGAGCTTTGAGGGGTTAATGCTCTTACTCCAAAATGACCATCCAAGTGCCCCACAAGCTCTAAACTCTTCTTACTTGCTTTTACTCCATTCTTATTGTAAGAAGAGTGATCTTGTTTGTAAAGGTTACCTCCACCTAGCTTGGTGCAAAGGAGAGACCAATAGTGATTGGCTTTGAAGGAGTGATTCACCTTGGACGAATCGGACCGTGGATTAGCGGCGTAGCCGTGAACCACGTTATACCATCGTGTTAGCGTTTGTTTTATTGTTTATCTTTTTCTTTGTCTATTTGTATTTGTATATTCCGCTTGCGCTAATCTTTTGTAGACGAGCAATTTACGACATCCATCGTAAGAGGGTTATTCACCCCCCTCTAGCCGGCCATATCGATCCCCAACAAAGATTACTAATTTCTCACTGACATGCCTACATCCCATAAGAGTTGGAAAGATCTGTACTTCTATGTCCCTTTAGACCTTGTTCTTCAGTTCTCTTTAACCAGTTGAGTCTTCTTGACTCTTTTAGGGCACTTACTCTTGTAATGCCTGTTAGTGCAATCTTTTGCCATGATTAGATTTTGATGTGTGGCAAAGGGTTTAAGTTAGTTTGTTATGTTGATTTGATATGTGCGTTGAAGTCGTGCAGGACTTAGTAATTCGCACATGGAGCCATGGCGAGTTTCACATCTCATGACTCGGTTCTTGAGTCGGTGAAGGATTGCTTTGCGGAAGCCGTGCGCTTGGAGCATCAGGACGGCAGGACGAAGCTTGGAGTGGAGGAAGTAGACTTTGAGGCAAGAGACGCGAAAAAGCATTCTTGCAGTCGTCGTCTTTGATCTTCTTAGGGGACGTGACCGTGACGAAGAGAACTTGAGGCGAGGACTCAGGGATGAGTGAGTGAATGTAACACAGGAAGGGTAGTAGCTCGTAGGTGAAACTTGGCCCGTTGGCCAAGTGTCGGATGAGTTTTCACACTAGTTGGTATCGCCATGTCATGGCGGTCGGTGATCTAGTCGATGGTTCGATCGGTGGTCTAATATGGTCGAATCAAGTTGATCGATCATTGTCGCATAGGCGATCGATGGCTTGATCAATCGGATCGGCTAAGGGCGACATCGTGATGACCGTGCGGGCACAAAATGGAGTCGATCTCGCGGAGCACTCGACTGATTGACATCAGTCGACTGATGGGTGCCATCAGTCGACTGATGCCAATGCCGTTGGATGGAATCCAATGTGGAAAGCGGTCGTTATTGGGCAACGGCTACAGAACCAGTCGACTGATCGAAGGCATCAGTCGACTGCTCCTGTGTCAACGGGAAGAAACCCTCTTCCTCTATAAAAAGGAAGGGGATGGGGCTTTGGGAGGCTAATGCTTGAACGCCCAACTACTCCCAAAGTGCCCTAAACGGTTTTCCACTCTTCTACTTGCTCTAATCTTCATTCTATTGTAGAAGAGTGATCTTGATTGTAAAGGTTACCTCCACCTAGCTTGGTGCAAAGGAGAGACCAATAGTGGATTGGTTTTGGCAGAGTGATTCACCGAGGATGAATCGGATCGTGGATTAGCGGCGTAGCCGTGAACCACGTTACATCCTTGTTAGCATTGTTTGTTTATCTTTTGCTTTGTCTATTTGTATTTGTATATTCTGCTTGTGCTAATCTTTTGTAGACGAGCAATTTACGACATCTATCGTACGAGGGCTATTCACCCCTTTCTAGTCGGCCGATTCGATCCCCAACAAGTGGTATCAGAGCCAAGTCGCTTGTCGAGGACTAACCGCCACAACAAGCAACATTCAAAATGGCCGGCTCCAACATCCACCCACCAAAGTTCGACGGCGAATTCTCTTGGTGGAAAAAGAGAATGGAGGTATTTTTTGAAATGGATTTTGATATTATGATTACAATGGAATCCGGTTTCGTTTTGCCTATGGATGAAGAAGGGAAGCCAATAGAGAAATCTAGGTGGACCAAAAAGCAAAGGGAAGAGCACCTTGCAAACTTAAAAGCCAAGCACCACCTCTTCAATGTGCTCCCCCAATAAGAGATCAACCGAATTGGGGAATGCTCAAGTGCCAAGGAGATGTGGGAGAGATTGGTTGAACTTCATGAAGGCACTTCGGAGGATAAACTTGCAAGGAGAGATCTCCTCGGCTCCCAATTATCCAACATAAAATTAGAAAAGGGAGAAAAGGTAACTTCATTGCATTCTAGGTTTAAAGAGATTTTAATTGGGCTAACAAGTGTAGGTGAAAATCTCTCCAACCGGGATATGATAATGAAAGCCATAGATGCTTTTCCCCGATCATCCAAGTGGAGTTCAATGGTGGACTCATTTTATATTTCAAAGAATCTAGAGGTAAGTACTCTAGATGAATTTTTCTCCACTATGGAATTACATGAATCTAGGCTTGAAGGTATACAAGAAGAGCCTAGAATCCAACCTTCAAGGGGAGTAGCATTGTTGGCAAACAAGGGGAAGAAGAAGATGGAAGTCCCCTCCTCCTCCGATGATGAAGCATCCTCATCCTTCTCCATGGATAGCACGGAAGAAGCATATATGGTAAGGAGGGTAAGACGTGCTTTAAAAGGTTTTAGATTTAATAAATCTAATGATAGGAATAGAAGACCAAGGGGGAAAATCATTTGCTACAATTGCCAAGGAGAGGGACACATAAGGGACAATTGTTCCCTCCTAAACAAGAGCAAGGAAGAGAAGAAAAAGAAAGAAGAAAAGAGGAAGAAGAAGGGGAGCAAGAGAAAGGAAGAAGAAAAGAAGGCAAAAGAAAAAGGGAAGGCCATGGCATTCAAAGCAAAGACATGGGATGACCTTGCTTCCTCTTCCTCATCCGATGAAGAAGAGCATGTCTACTCCAACCTTGCATTGATGGCCTTCGACGACTTGAATTGCTCCTCCTCCTCAAATGAAGAATCAAGCACAAGTGGAGAGAGCTCAAGTGAAGGGGAAGCCTCCTCTACATCCTCATTCGAAGAAGAGGATTTGGTAAGTGAGGTAACAAATCTACCCCCTAAGCAAATTATGTCTATGATTTCTAGCCTCACTAAGGACTTATTTAGAGCTAAGAAGAAGAACAAAAGCATGCTAGATCAAATTAAGGACTTAAAAAATAAGTTAGAAAAAGCATGCTTAAATGAAAATGAAAATATTTCTTCTTGCCATGATGATGCATGCTCACAAGAATATATGCCATATAATGTTAGTGATGCATGTATGGATGAAAATAGGGCTCTAAGGGAAAAGGTAGATTACTTGACAAAAGCCCTAGAAAAATTCACTATTGGCTCCAACACATTGAACATGATCATAGGGAGCCAAAGAGCAAGCTTTAACAAAAAAAGGCCTAGGATACAAAGAAAAGAAAAATGAAAAGGCCTACAAGTGCCTAATTGCTAGGGGACAAGATAAGAAGAAAGTAATAGTTAGGAAATAGATTCCTAAGGAGTATCTAGTGAACCCCATAGGCAAGAACTTATTTTGGGTTCCAAAATCCATCCTTAAGGGTTAGAAAACCCCTAGGGTAGTCAACCATATGCAATTGACCTATATCATATTTTGGTTGACTTAGGATGGCGGGACAATATTTTTAAATAGTGTTAGGTGATGATAACGTGCCTATAAATAGTTAATAATGCTTAAATCATGATGATTAATGTAATTGCTATGTATGTTTGCAATCATGATTTATGATTTTGATATTTGGCACATAATCATGAGCAATAGGGTTAAATCATGCTTTAGGTGATACTTTGCTTATTATCATGATATAATACCTAATGCATGATTATTAATTGATGAATACATTAGATTCATGATCATAATGTAGAATTAATTGATATATGCCTTAATGATCATGAGGATTGTTAGGTTGATACTTAACCTTGATAAATTGCATGAATATAATGGTTAAGTATATACAAATACCCTCTAGGATACATCTCACACTCACAATAGGCTACCTTGATTGAAAACTTAGCATGGGTGAGATGTTAGGATGATACAAATGTCCACTAATGCCTATGGCATTTAGATGGTCATTTAAAGTATCAAAATAGCAATAATAGACCAATCATGGGGAAGGCTTATGTTTAATTCATAGACATATTGCCTAAAGATCATGGTTGGATATTTCATATGTTTTCAAAACAATTTCTTAATCTAAAATCTATGTATTCATGTTTTGAAACAATTGGAACCAAAACTAGGTGTTAAACTTGATACTCACATGATCAAAAACCTAGTGGTTTTTAAACCTTTTGGATTTTTGGCAAATACGTGAAAATATAATGATTTTTCATGAAGACCTATTTTTCACTGATAAATAATCTTACAAGAAATATGTTCCCCAAATTTCATGATTTTTCGAATTTTTTAGAATTTTTAATGCATTTCTGAATTTCACCTCGGAAATCAGAATTCCTGAAAACAGCAGTGCATTTGGATCGTAGTCCGAACCATGATCGTGACCTGATATTCCGAATAGTAAAGGCTGATTTCAGGTTTTAAAATAATTTTTGGAATTTTCCTCCTATTAGACTTGATGCCATGAGTTTATAACTTAGTGTTAATCTTTTTGATAGTGTCAAAGGGGGAGAATTGATTATGTTTAAGTAAATTATGATAGGGGGAGAAATTTGTAGAGAGAGTTTCATGGATTAAGGGGGAGTTGCTTGTTTCTATATCATGTTTATGTTTACATGCTTTCTTTCCTTAGAAATTTAATTTTTATCAAATGTTTACCTAACTTAAACGGATTGCCACACATCAAAAAGGGGGAGATTGTTAGTGCAATCTTTTGCCATGATTAGGTTTTGATGTGTGACAAAGGGTTTAAGTTAGTTTGTTATGTTGATTTGATATGTGCGTTGAAGTCGTGCAGGACTTAGTAATTCGCACATGGAGCCGTGGCAAGTTTCACATCTCATGACTCGGTCCTTGAGTCGGTGAAGGATTGCTTTGCGGAAGCCATGCGCTTGGAACATCCGAGGGACCGCGGGACGAGAAGCTTGGAGTGAAGCCGGAGGAAGTAGACTTCGAGGCAAGAGACGTGAAGGAGCATTGCAGAGCCGTGTGCCTGACGCTGCCGAGGGACGTGGCCGCGAACAAAGAGAACTTCGAAGGCGAGGGACTCCGAGGGATGAGAGTGAGCGAATGTAACCCGGGAAGGGGTAGTAGCTCGTAGGTGAAACTTGGCCATTTGGCCAAGTGTCGGATGAGTTTTTCCGACACCAGTCGACTGCCATGTCATGACAGTCGACTGATCTGAGTCGATGGTTCGATCGACTGGTCTAATATGGCTGAATCAAGTTGATCGATCATTGCCGGCATGGGGCGATCGATGATGATCAATCGGACGCTAAGGGCGGCGATCGATGACCGTGCGCAGCACAGAATGGAGTCGATCTCGTGGAGCACTCGACTGATTGACATCAGTCAACTGATGGGTGCCATCAGTCGACTGATGCCAATGCCGTTTGATGGAATCCAATGTGGAAAGAGGCCGTTATTGGGCAACGACTACATGACCAGTCGACTGATCGAAGGCATCAGTCGACTGCTCCTGTGTCAACGGGAAGAAACCCTCTTCCTCTATAAAAAGGAAGGGGATGGGGCTTTGGGAGGCTAATGCTGGAACGCCCAACTACTCCCAAAGTTCCCTAAATAGTTTTCCACTCTTCTACTTTCTCTAATCTTCATTCTATTGTAGAAGAGTGATCTTGATTGTAAAGGTTACCTCCACCTAGCTTGGTGCAAAGGAGAGACCAATAGTGGATTGGTTTTGGCGGAGTGATTCACCGAGGACGAATCGGATCGTGGATTAGCGGCGTAGCCGTGAACCACGTTACATCCTTGTTAGCATTGTTTGTTTATCTTTTGCTTTGTCTATTTGTATTTACGAGCAATTTACGACATCCATCGTACGAGGGCTATTCACCCCCTCTAGCCGACCGATTCGATCCCCAACAATGCCCAACTTCCCCACACTCAAAGCATATAATGTGATTTTTATTCTTAATTAAAATGGATGAGTTACCTAGTCAGTAGAGGCGATATGGAGGGGGGGGGGGCGGGGTTCTTCACTTCTTCTGGAGGTGGAAGCTTCTTCCAATTCTTCCTCTTCTGATCCGGATGTTGAGCATTTCTCAACTTCCAAATCCTCAAACTCTTGAAATGATGATGTGCTTTCTTCTTCTTGAGATTGAGAGGATGAGCACTCCTCTTCTTCGGCTTCCTTCTCTACTTGTGTCGGTTCAGGATTTTTGTGGTATTTGACCATCTTAACCCACAACTCCTTAGCATCCCCATATTCACCTAGCTTGCACAAAATATCTTAAGGTATCAATTTTATTAACATTTTTGTTACCTTAATGGATGTCTTGAATTGTTGTAGTTGCTCCTCAGCCCGTCTTGATTTTTCAATTAGCTTGCCTTCTTCATCCCTAGGCACCTCGAAACCATTTTCCATTATAATCATAATATCAAAATTGATTTCGAAATATACCTCCATCCTTTTCTTCCACCACGAAAATCTCCTTCGAATTTTTGTGGGTGGATGTTTATGCCAGCCATTGTTGTGCTTATCCCGACGATGAGTCCGATGATAAGAGCCTTGCTCTGATACCACTTGTTGGGTGATCGTGGCCCGGCTAGAAGGGGGTTGAATAGCTCATGTGCTTTGTTTAATGGAATTCGTTCGTTCGTCTCTACAATTTTGTTAGCACAACGGAATAAAAATACGAATATGAATATACAATCTCAACACACGAATATAATGTGGTTCAAAACCTTAGAGTTCCTACTCCACTGGGCGAGCTCAACGAGCTCTAGTGATGCACACACCACTACTAAAACTCCTTCTCGACAACATGTCGGAGGTGGAGAAAGCTCGTACAAGCAATTACAAATGTAATACAAAAAGTACAAGAAAATATAAAGACAATAATGGAATACGTAAAGGAAACTTTACAACACATGCTTTGAACTCTTGCTTGTTGCTTGCTTTGGTTTGCTCTTGAAGGTCTGGAATGTAGCAGCAATTCCCCTTCAAAATCTCCCCAAAAGATGCTGCAACATCCTCCAACTTGAGCTTCTTTTATAACTTGCATCGAGCTAATTTTGTGCTTGGTAGTCGACTGCCATAAGGCCCCAGTCGACTGCCCTTGTAGCCGTTGTCTCACAATGGCTTAATCCACGTTGACATCCCAGCCAACGAATACACTGACAGTCGACTACCAACCTCGTAGTCGACTGATCAGTCAACTACTGAGAGTTCTGTGCTCACGACCAAGACCATCAGTCGACATCCCTTCATGGCAGTCGATTGCTCAAGGCCAATCGACTGCCCAAAGCTTGCAGTCGACTGCCAAAGATATGCAGTCGATGTCGATCGCCAATCGACTCACAACAATTCGACTGGAAAGAATACCAGTCGACTGATACACCTCATCCATGAGGTTTAACCCAATAGACCACCCTTAGCCTAGACCTAAGCCTTCTAGCCACCTCCACTAGCCTCGCGCCTATCGGATCCCTCCAAGTCATCCATGACTTGTTCACCCATGCGCGGATCCCTCTAAGTCATCGATGACTTGTTCATCCATACGCTAGCCTCCAGGTGCTTCTTTCTGCTATTGTCATGCTAACCGGGTCTACATCGCCAAGGCACATCCTTGGACTTCCCAAATGCCAAGCCCCATGCTTGGACTTTTCATTCCAACTCCATGTTGGACTTTCCATGCCAAGGCTATATACTTGGACTTCCCTTGCCAACTCCATGTTGGACTTTCTAATTGCCAAGCCTCATGCTTGGACTTTCACTGCCAAGGCTACACACTTGGACTTACGTGGCCAAGGCTACACACTTGGACTTCCCATGACAATTACATTGTTATACGTTTTGTCAAACATCAAAATACTGCTCAAGTCAAACTCGAGTCAATTGCACCAACAATCTCCCCCTTTTTGATGTTTGACAAAAACCACAAAACCTTTGAGTTAGGCCACCTAACTCAAACCAATTGTCCCAAATTGGTCTCACAATAATCTCTCCCTTTTTGACATACATCAAAAAGGCTCCCCCAAGGGCGTCAATGTCTCATATCTGAATGAGATCTTACAATCTCCCCCTTGGTCCAAAAACATCTAGGATGCCTTCACTTTTCCTAGTGATAAGTCCCATATCACTAAATGAGAGGAAATCCTCATTCTCCCCCTCATGAGGAAAAATACATCCATCATCCCATGATGAATAACCTCCCCCTAAAGGCTTGCTCCCCCTTGACCATTGCACTAACAATGCCCTTGGAGAGTCCCTAAGCCTATAAGAACACTAACCAATTGAATTTAAGGGCAAAGATTCAACATTGAACTTTCACCTCCCTTAAAATTCGATACACACCCTAAACAATTCTCCTAATCCATATCCAATGGATTTTCACCCTTCCAATGCTTTTAAAAGCATATCCGAGCATTAGGAATAGTTAGGGAACTTAGAAATAGCTGAACATGGGCTAAAGATATCTTGTTTACCCGAAATCAACATTGGTAGTCAACTATGTCAGCTACCAGTCGACTGCCCTTAAGGCAAGTCGATTGCCATCCATGATTGATCGTGATTTACACGTGTCTGAAATCTGAATTTTAGAAATTTATAAGTAATTATACATAAATCAAAAAATCATGAAAATTCATATGTATAATACTTAAGTCAATCATTATGGGTGGAAAATATTTGAAAAATAAAATACCCATAAAATAATGAGATTGATACAAAGTTCAAAATTATTGAAAAGTACAATTTTTTTGACCCTACTTTGTATCATCTCCTTCAATGATGATTGCTATCAAAAGATAGACTTCACCAAGATTTTTCAAAATGGTTTTGAAATGATTTTAAAACCTTAATCTGTTTTCCTAACATCTCACTTGTATCTAAGGTGTATGAAGACACATACAAGTCAAGTGTTTTTGTGAGATGTGGGTTTTGGTTATTTAGGGTTTCATGCATTTTCTGAGCAACTCTATTTGATTCCCTTATACATGGGACTTCAAATCATACCATTGTCCTTAACTCAATTTTATTTAATGCATGAATAATGATTATGACATAAATGATAACATAAATAAGACATGTGCCAATAATCATGATGTCATGACATATAACATAAACCTAAGCACAATATGACATTAAAAATTAACCCTAAGCATGATCATGACATTTTATATGATTAAAAATGAATATGATGTCATGACATGACAATGGCAAACAAGGTATGACAAATAAAAGGTAAAGGTATAAAAATACCTAAATTTAGTATTAATTGCCATTTGTTATGATTACATTCATTTTTGCCTTATTACCATTTATCTTCCAAATGTGCCAAAACCCAAAATGACACACCATGACCTCTAAGACCTAAATTGTGCCAATTAGATCAATTTTTCAAACTTCTCAAATTTGTTGGCACATGCTAAAGTGTCAACTCTACCATGGTTAGGTTAACTATCCATCCACTTAGGATTGACACACCCTAACCCATCTAGTGTGAATCGATCACGCTCCTAGGAACCCAATACCTATTAGAGCTCTTTACAAGGTATTCACTAGGGATAACTTCCCTAGATACCCTAATGACCCTCCTAGGCTTAGAAGTCTTGGTCATTGTGGTCTTGTCAAAGTTAACCTTAGGGATTGCCTCCCTAGTAACCTTCTTAGTGGCTTTCCTAGGTTTTATAGAACCCTTGGCCAATAGACACACCCCATGGTTAGCCTTAGGGATGACCTCCCTAGTAACCTTGGTTTTCCTAGACCTATAAATGGTTCCATAATCGAATAGAACATTGTGATAGGTCTTTTTGGGGTTAGGTTTGTGACCCAAACCTTTCTTGCCCCTTGATGGTTCTTTTCTCATAGGATCTAGATTTTGATCATTTGACCCCTTAAATGAGTTTGTCATTTTTGCTAGGGTCTTTTTCAATTTTGCAAGAATTGACCTCAAGGCTTGGTTTTCTAATTCTAATTTATTCAATTTTGATTTATCATTGACCTTTTGGGAAATGTTTTTCTTCTTAGGCACATGCCTACCCTTCTTAGGGTTAATGCCTAAATTTTCTTCTATCTTTCTAATACTATCCCTAGATAGAATGGGACTAGAGTTATTGGTTCTAGGTTTGTCCTTAGATGTAAGTTCATAGGATTTAGCTCCTAAGAAAAAATATCTATTCCTACTAGCATGCTTTTGTTCATGACAATAGCAAGTGAACTAAAATAATTTCTAGCATGCCTTTTAACCTTAGAACTTGAAGGTGCATTAACAAACGATACTCCTTGGGGTTTGCTTTAGAAGCTCCCCCTACATGTGATGCTCCTTCATGAGTTTTCTTCCTCCCCCTAGGGCATTGACTTTTATAATGCCCCTTTTCATGGCACTTCAAGCACACCATGTGCTCCTTGCTCTTTCTAATCGGGGCTCCGACTTCATTGGTCTTTTCTTGAACTTTTGGCGCTGGTTGAGTCTTCTTGACTCTTTTAGGACACTTACTCTTGTAATTCTCAATTTCCCTAAACTCAAAGCATATAATGTGATTTTTATTCTTAATTAAAATGGATGAGTTACCTAGGTTGGTAGAGGCGATATGGGGTGGTTCTTCACTTCTTCCGGAGGTGGAGGTTTCTTCCAATTCTTTCTCTTCCGATCTAGATGTTGAGCATCTCTCAACTTCCGAATCCTCAAACTCTTGGGACGATGATGTGCTTTCTTCTTCTTGAGCTTGAGAGGATGAGCACTCCTCTTCTTCGGCTTCCTTCTCTATTTGTTCTGGTTCGAGATTTTCGTTGTATTTGACCAACTTATCCCACAACTCCTTACCATCCCCATATTCACCAAGCATGAACAAAATATCGTAATGTATCAATTTTATTAACATTTTTGTTACCTTAACGGTTATCTTGAATTGTTGTCGTTGCTCCTCGGTCCATCTTGATTTTTCAATTAGCTTGCCTTATTCATCCCTAGGCACCTCAAAACCATTTTCCATTATAATCATAATATCAAAATTGGTTTTGAAATATACCTCCATCCTTTTCTTCCACCACGAAAAATCTCCTTCAAATTTTGGTGGGTGGATGTTTATGCGGGCCATTGTTGTGCTTATCTCGACGATGAGTTCGATGATAAGAGCCTTTCTCTGATATCACTTGTTGGGCAATCGTGGCCTGCCTAGAAGGGGGGTTGAATATCTCGTGTGCGTTGTTCGATGGAATTCGTTCGTTTGTCTCTACAATTTTGTTAGCACAGCGGAATACAAATATGAATACGAATACATAATCACAACACACGAATATAACGTGGTTCGGAACCTTAGAGTTCCTACTCCATTGGGCGAGCTCAATGAGCTCTAGTGATGCACACACCACTACTAAAACTCCTTCTCGACAACACATCGGAGGTGGAGAAACCTCATACAAACAATTACAAACGTAATACAAAAAGTACAAGTAAATACAAAACAATAATGAAATACATAAAGAAAACTTTACAACACATGCTTTGAACTCTTGCTTGTTGCTTGCTTTGATTTGCTCTTGAAGGTCTGGAATGCAGCAGCAATTCCCCTTCAAAATCTCCCCAAAAGTTGTTGCAAAATCCTCCAACTTGAGCTCCTTTTATAACTTGCATCGAGCTAATTTTGCACCTGGCAGTCGACTACCCCTGTAGCCATTGTCTCACAACAGCTTAATCCACATTGGCATCCCAATCAACAGATACACTGGCAATCGACTGCTAACCTTGTAGCCGACTGATAAGTTAGCTACTAAGAGTATTGTGCTCACGACCAAGACCATCAGTCGACTGCCCTCCATGGTAGTCGACTGTCCAAAGCTGGCAGTCGACTGCCAAGGCCATGCAGCCACAATCGATCGCCAATCAACTCACTCGATTCATTGGTAAGAATACTACCAACTCGATACACCTCATCCATGAGGTTTAACCCAGTAGACCACCTTTAGCCTAGACCTAAGCCTTCTAGACACCTCCACTAGCCTCGCGCCTATCGGATCCCTCCAAGTCATCCATGATTTGTTTATCCATGCGCGTATCCCTCCAAGTCATCCATGACTTGTTCATCCATATGCTAGCCTCGAGGTGCTTCCTTCAGCTATTGTCATTCTAACCGGGTCTATACCGCCAAGGCACATCCTTGGACTCTATGTTGGACTTTTCATGCCAAGACTACACACTTGGACTTCCCTTGCCAACTCCATGTTGGACTTTCCAATTGCCAAGCCCCATGCTTGGACTTTCATCGCCAAGGCTATACACTTGGACTTATATTGCCAAGGCTACACACTTGGACTTCCCAATACCAAGTACACAAGACTTGGACTTCCCTTGACAATTATATTGTCATACATTTTTTCAAACATCAAAATACTACTCGAGTCAAACTCGAGTCGATTGCACCAACAACTGTTGCCAGAACCTTGGCAAAAAAGTAGCAGAAAACAAGAAAAATTCAGACAACTTTTACCTCTACTTCCAACCAAGGATCCTCCTCATCAGTAATTGCTCATTTTCCCACTACTACCTACTTTAATTATCTTTATTCAGTTCTTGAAAATACTTCAGAAAGAGTTATTTACACCTTTGCATCATAGGTCCCTTCCGAACTTCCCCACAACCCTACCATAACACTTGCAGAACCAGGACAACTCTTCCTCACCTTAATGGACCCGGACTTGATTCCTCCTCCAAGAAAACCCATTCAGAATCCTTTTCCCCCTTTCAACCTAATTCTCCCCGTAGAAACATCCTCTTCATTTCCTCTTTAGGAATCACTGCCTCTTACTACAACACCTACTCCACTCCTAGATCCCTCAAATACCCCTATTGACCTTTCATCATCTCCTTCTCCAACTTCTTCTGCTGACAATCTTCCTTTGGCTTCCCTCTTGCCCACCAGACAACAACTTTCAAGAACAAGTGGGAAAAGCTATTATTTCCCTCCTTTTTCTTTCCCTTTCTTCACTATATATACAGAAGTAATCCTCACTACTTTTCTTCACTCTACAACTTTCAAGAAGATGCATCCTTTTTCCCAAATCCCCCATCCCTAGTTCACATCAACTCGCTCCAAAGTGATAGGAGAACAATGTCGATCCATATCCTTCTGATTATAGCTTCCTCCTAGTTTTCACATAATCGCAACCACCTCTACTGTGTGCCCTCATTCACCTCCTGGACGAACAAAACCCTTCTTCTTGGAGCAAATAGAAGCTGACCTATACTTCCCTCTCCACCCTTTCTTTTTAAAAATATCTGAGTATTTTTCTATTAAATCAACTAAGCCCTAACTCTTTCCGCTTTATATTAGGTTTTTATCTTATCGCAGCATATCTATCGATTACCCCATCAACCTTCTTATTTCACTTTTTTTTTTCAAATAAAATCATTAGAAATAAGCATCTTCTATTTTCAGGGCTGCTCAGATTTTCAATTTTTGACTGACATTCCTTCTTCACACAAGGGATGGAAAGAACACTACTTCTTTGTGCATTCTTCATCTCCATTTCCTTTTCCATCCATTTGGCTAACTACTCTCCCACCTCATCCTTCCCTAGGTCATTACTAAGATAATCCTAATTATCAATTGATTACCTTGTTATTGTTGGGTTTCCGGCACCGCGGCGTGTGTGTGTTCGATCATGTTTCGTAAACATGAGCACAGCGGAAGCAATTAAAAATAATAAATCTATATTTATTACAACACACACAACACACGCATGCATATTACAACAAGTGTAGACATAACCGTAAATTAAAATTAGCAATAAAAGGAAATTAAACTACGTTATACCTTTCGTATGACGTGTAGCGGGAACGACATCAACCGGAACGATCCTCGTAAGAATCGTCTCTATCCGTATCCACGCCGAGCTCCTCGGGATGACTTCGCCAAGCCACGAGCTTCGTCTTCGTACGGGTTACTAGCCTCGTGTTGAAGACGACGTGATCGAGAGATGATCACGATCCGAATCCAAATTCGGACCTAAAAACAAGTCCTCAAGACTCGCTTCTCCGGAGAGGTATTCGTCAACCGATTGACGAATCCTTCGTCCTCCACCTCAGAGGATTACCGGAGATCAAATCCCCGGTATATTAGCCACTGTCGGATCACTAACCGTCGTCAAAGCAGCTCCGACGAGAAGGAAAAAGCTGTCAGAAAACTGGACAGCTTGGTGGAGGAGTAAGGCGCCGGCCAAAACAAGGAGAGAAAAGGCTCACCTTGATGCCGAACCTATAGGAGATCACGGAGGGTCGCCGGAGGTTCACGGCGGGCTTGGCCCAAGGGTCTTGGATGGCGGCACAAAGCTGGGCGGCAGCTTGTAGTTGGGCGAAATTCCTCCAATTTGGATGATTAGGGTTTAACAATCCCTTAAGCCCTCTTTTATAGAGAACTAATTCTCTTAATGGTTAATGGATCATATCCATAAAGCATGTTAACCCGCTCCATTAGGATAAGTTAAAATAAACCAAACCATGATGGTTTATTTTAAGTTAAAACGAACCGAACCAACCTTTGGTTCATTCGTTTAATATAAACCAAACCCTTTGGTTTATTCTCATCCATTGGCTTAGAACCAAACCATTTTGGTCCATCCATTATGTCTTCATAAGACACGGCCCATCCACGCTTCCATTGCGACTGAAACAATTTCATGCTCGCTTTATGTTTGGTCCAACCAAACATAGTTTCTCTCGATGCGAGAATCCCATTCTCAAGCTCGTTTTAAATCCTTTGGATTACACTCGTTGTGCGTGTGACCAAATAGGTTCTCGGTTTATGTTGGCCGTCTATAATTAACCATTAATTATAGAACGATCATGAGTGGCACCTAGTAGTACATTATGATCCCCAATTAACCGAAAAGATCAACGGTTGATCCAGAACTATTTACGAAACCTTGATGCCTCGAATGAATCGTGCCCCATTTCCTTCACTCATCTTATACCCACTTGGTTCAGGACATGGTCTATTGTGTCAGTCCCCACTAGGCTGACTACGTCACACCTAGCCCAAGTATCATTTCCTCGTCCTACAGTTCTAGTTACTCCACATGTATCGAAGAGTACTTTACTCTAAACATGTAATGCTTTGGCCAAAGACTTTAGTAACAATCCGACGAGAGGCCATGGGTATACATCTCCTGCAAGGAGTGGTGAATCCTTTATAGGCTATTCAAACACCTTCGATCACTTGACTTATACCCAATCATCCGGGTCCACATCTCCTCGGAGATGTTTGCTTAAGATGTCAAAGCATAAGTCTCCATGATCAAGATGACTTGAATACCGCAAGTCAAAGGAACATCGCACTTAAGCCACAGTAAGAACTTCATTGACATATCTATATATGCAGAGAACCATATGAAGTCTTACGGTGGTCACTCAATGAACTAGTTACCATAACTAGCATCCACGATCAACTCCGGACATCACTATGTCTCCAGCCAGTGAGAATCAGCTGCTTGGATACACCAAGGAGTATACCTCGTGCTAGTCTCGACAGAATTGATGGTGTCCAAATCCATCAATTCATCGACTAGGGATAATTACGATACATCACAATTACACATGTAGAGATACTCACTAGTAGTGATCAATCACAAATTCTCTCATCTTTGTGAATCGTATCGTGGACATTGATAAATGAGTTTAAGATCAATCAAATACATAAAACATGTATACTCAAATAGTGAATCTTCATTTATCATATAAATGGTTCATACATAAAGCGATTGCCTTAGGACATCTCTCATATATTACTAACGGACTCCCACTTGGCCTAATGCCAATCGCTATGGTATCGATACCATAAGCTCTAACATGACCCTCAAACTTACTTTGAGGTAATGCTTTAGTCAAAGGATCCGCTAAGTTCCTTTCGGTTGGGAATTTTCTCGATTTGTATTTCATTCCTACTTATGATCTCTACGATAAGATGATAGCGTGAAGCACATGTTTGGATCATTGATGAGACCTTGGCTCTTTCGCCTGTGCAATTGCTCCATTGTTGTCGCAGTAGACCGGTATTGCTTCAACAATGGCCGGAATCACACCAAGTTCATGAACGAACTTCTTGATCCAAACCGCTTCCTTTGCTGCTTCCGAAGCTGCAATGTATTTTGCCTCAGTGGTAGAATCCGCTACAGTCTCTTGTTTGGAACTTTTCCAACTCACTGCGCCCCCATTCAAGGTGAACACGTATCCAGACTGAGACCTGGAATCATCCTTGTCTGTCTGGAGCTGGCATCCGTATACCCACGTATCACCATGTACCCTTCTCCATATATTAGGAACACATCCTTAGTTCTTCTCAAGTACTTAAGGATCGTCTTAACAGCCGCCCAATGATCCATTCCTGGATCGGACTGGTATCTGCTCGTGACACTCAGAGTGTACGATACATCGGGCCTCGTACATAACATAGCATACATGATAGATCCTATTGCGGATGCATAGGGAATCTTACTCATGCAAATCCTCTCGTCTTCTGTGCGCGGACACATAGACTTCGAAAGGTGTACCCCATGCCTGATGGGCAGATAACCTTTCTTGGATTCCGACATGCTAAACCTCTTTGCTTTTCGGTCTATATGTAGACTGCGAAAGACCAAGCAACCGTTTCGATCTATCTCTATAGATCTTAATCCCAAGGATGTAGGTTGCTTCTCCCAGGTCTTTCATGGAGAATGTCTTGGATAACCAAACCTTAACTGACTGTAAGATTGACACATCGTTTCCTATAAGTAATATGTCATCGACATACAATACTAGGAACACGACTGCACTCCCACTAACCTTCTTGTACACACAAGGTTAAATGCGGATTTTGTGAGAAATCAAACTTTTGATCGTCTCATCAAAGCGGATATTCCGACTCTGGATGCTTGCTTCAATCCATAAATGGATCGTAATTTGCATACCTTGGTTTTATCAGCGATGTGAAACCCTCGGTGTATCATATACACGTCCTCGAGCAGTTTCCATTAAGGAAAGTGTTTTCACATCCATCGCCATATCTCATAATCATAATGAGCGCTATGGCGGGAGCATCGAATGGATTTAAGCATAGCTACGGCGAATAGGTTTCGTCATAATCAACACCTTGTTTTTGGCGATATCCTTTCGCCACCAATCTAGCCTTATAGGTAATCACATTACCATCCATGTCGGTTTTCTTCTTGAAAACCCACTTGCACCCTATAGGCTTTATGCCTTGGTGGGTCGACCAAGTTCGAACTTGGTTTTCATACATGGAATCCATTTGACTTCATGGCACCAAGCCACTTATCCCTTTACGAACTTGTCGGCACTTCTTCATAAGCTGGTAGGCTCCTCATCATCAATGAGTAACACGTCGTTCGATTCACTTACGAAATCCATATCTCTCGGGAATATTGCGTGTTCTACGGATCTCTGAAGATGTGGTGTTACAATCAGTCGTAGATTGCTCATCACTATGAGTTGCCATTGTTGTGCTTCACCGGGTATCTCATCAATGTCTATTTGAGTCTCTCGAGCCTCCTCAAGCTCGGCGACACTCCCACTATTTTCTTGCAAGAGAAACTCTTTCTCTAGAAACCACGGCATGCCTTGAAACAAACACCTTTTGTTCCACGGGATGATAGAATTAGTAACCCCTTGTTTCCTTAGGGTATCAATAAATAGACATTTATCGGACTTAGCATCCAATTATGCGTCTGATCAGCTTCACATAAGCGGGACAACCCCATATCTTCAAGTAAGATACATGAGGTTTCTTACCATTCCATATCTCATATGGAGTAGTTGAGACTACCTTGGTAGGCATTACATTTAACAAGTAAACAGGTATGCGAAGTGCATAACCCCAAAGGACTTGGGAAGAGTTGCATGATTCATCATTGACTGACCATGTCCAACAAAGGTTCGATTCGCCTCTCGGATACACCATTATCTTTGTGGTGTATAGGCGGAGTCCATTGAGACAATATGCCATTGTCTCTTAGATAATCAAAACTCTTGACTTAAGTATTCACCACCTCGATCCGTCAGTATTTTAATACTCTTGTCATGTTGTTTCTCACTTTCATTTCTGAATTCCTTGAACCTTTCAAAGGCTTCAGACTTGTGTTTCATCAAGAACACATACCCAAACCGTGAGTGATCATCGGTGAAGGTAATGAAGTAGCTATAGCCTCCTAATGCTTGAGTTGACATAGGTCCACATACATCGCATGTACTAGACCTAGTAACTCTCCCACTGCTCACCTTTTCCAAGAAAGGTAACTTAGTCATCTTGCCTTTTAAGCATGATTCGCATGTATCGTATGAATCCAATTCAAACGATTCCAGAATTCCACATCGGTGTAATTCGGACATGCGTTTCTTGCTTATATGGCCAAGACGACAATGCCACATATAGGAGTCTATGTGATTATCCTTTCGAGCACGCTGTTGCTCGCTTCGATATTGAAAATGTCACCGATACGCCCAACGATAAATGCCATTACTCAAAGTTCCAGCCCATAAAGTACGCCATTCAAAGTTATATAACAACAATTGTTACTAAACGTTAAATGGAAACCATTTCTATTTAAGCAGAAATAGAAACAATGTTCTTTATTAGAGAAGGAACATAATAGCAATTGTCCAGCCTAAGACTAGTCCACTAGGAGCTTCAAAGAAATAAGTTCCGATGGCGATGCAAAGAACCTTTGCTCCATTGCCAACTCGCAAATTTGACTCTCCGACAAGTCTTCTCTATTCCTTAGCCCTCAGATGTCATTACATATATGTGAGCTACACCCAAGATCCAATACCCAAGTGTCTAAGGAAATAGAATGACAATCAATAACGAAGATACCAAGAGGATGGGGCATCTGATGCCTTCTTCTTCTTCATGGACTCAAGATAAATCTTGCAGCTTTTCGCCAAAGGGCCTTCCTTGCCACAAAGTTGATGGCAAGTGCCCTTTGCCGGGTTCCGCCTTTCTTTGCCTTTTTTCTTTCCTTTCTTCTCGTTTCTTTGCCTTCCTCTTAGAACCTTTCTTCGAGGAATCAACTAACGTAACCGCCTTTCTCCATGCTTCTGAAGGCTCCACGGTCTTGACATATTGAGGAGCTCGGGAATGGTGGATTCAATTTGTTCATCAGATAGTTCATCACAAATTGCGAAACTCTTGGGCAAACAATGCAGAATTAAGTCAATACTTAACTCATGATCCATCACAAAACCGAGGGTAGCTAGCGCTCGATGTACCCGTTCATCTTTAGCACAAAGCTACTCTGAGGCGAACCTTCTTGCATCTTCGTGGTGAAGAGGAGCCTAGAGACCTCGAACCTTCCGGATCTCGCTTGCTCATCGAACAACTCATGAAGATGGAAGACCATAGTGTTAGCATCCATATGCTCATGCGCCTTTTGCGGCTCGGTACCATCGCCGCTAGCATGATGCAACTCGCCCTCGAGAATCGCACATGTTTACGATAGACCAACATTTGAGTGCAGGTTGCATCGTCCTTAGGACGGTCGGAAGAGGCTCTTCAAGGACATATGCAAGCTTTTCGCCTTGAGAACAATTCTCGAGTTTCTAAGCGATCCGGAAGTTAGGCCCGATCGGTTGTTCGAATCCAAAATGTGCGCCAAATTCAAAGGCGTCATGATCAATTTATTGACCTAGAAATACAAAGCGAGCATATATGAGAAAGATGATTTTAAAATGCATCAATATACATTTATAAATCCCATTCATTTTGAATTTCAAAAACCCCAAAATCACTTGGAGATCGTAGGTCCATCTCGAATGGGCTGATATCCATCATAGTTATGAACAACCTTGGAGAGAGTCCAACAAGCCATTCATAACTATGACGGTAGGTATCAACTATACCGATTGCATATCACGTATATGCAACTATCACAATGTGCTATCAACTAATTGAATGTTCACACATACATCGGGTTGTTAACACATTAACAAGTATGCATCATATGCATAGCACCCAACTTCACCTCCCTTTACATCGACCTTGGAGAGTCCAACAAGCCGATGCTCGAGTTAAAGCCAACCCATTAATCGGAAATAGTTTTAATATGGTTAGGCGCATTCAACCAATTAGCCCAGCTTGGAGAGAGTCCAACAACCAAAGCTAACGATTGACCTCGACTCTTACCATATTAGTATTAAACTATTCCATGGTTTGAACATATTGAGTTGGCCAGGGCTTGGAGAGAGTCCAACAACCCAAACAAGAAGCAGAACTCTGGTTCTAACCATATTAATGGAAGGTGTAGGCTTTAATATTGATTAAGGGTTTTATGTCTCATCCTCTTTGCATGCAAATAACTATTATCTACATGGCATGGCATACATGGCATACATCTACATGTCACGACACGCATGGCATAATGTTATGCATCTAATGCAATTACATGGCATACAATTATGTCATGTTTATAATTTCCTTATATGTCATAACTATTTATGGAAATAAAATATGTTTAAGATTTGATTCTCCAAATCAAATCATAATTAAATTAGAAACAAATTTCCAAATCTAATCACATATTTTATTCATGGAATTATTTGATTAAGGAAAATCTATTTAGGAAACCAATTTCCTAAATCTTTAAAACTACTTATGGAAATAAAATATTTTAAGATTTGATTTCCCAAATCAAATCATGATTAAATTAGGAAACAAATTTCCAGAATCTAATCAAATATTTTATTTATGGAAAATATCAATTTCCATAAATACTTCCAACTTTCCAAAAGTGGAAGATTTCCATAAATACTTCTAGACTTTCCAAAATTGAAAAATTTCCATAAATACTTCTAAATTTCCAAAATTTAGAAAATTTCTAGAAATACATTATGACTATCGCAAAACCATTTTACGATTATGTCGAAACACAACCTGGGCTCTGATACCACTGTTGGGTTTCCGGCACCGCGGCGTGTGTGTGTTCGATCATGTTTCGTAAATATGAACACAACGGAAGCAATTAAAAATAATAAATCTATATTTATTACAACACACACAACACCGCATGCATATTACAACAAGTGTAGACATAACCGTAAATTAAAATTTGCAATAAAGGAAATTAAACTACGTTATACCTTTCGTATGGCGTGTAGCGGAAACGGCATCAGACCGGAGCGATCCTCGTAGAATCGTCTCTATCCGTATCCACGCCGAGCTCCTCGGGATGACTTGCTAAGCCACGAGCCGTCTTCGTGCGGGTTACTAGCCTCGTGTTGAAGGCGGCGTGATCGAGAGATGATCACGATCGAATCCAAATTCGGACCTAAAAGCAAGTCCTCAAAACTCGCTTCTCCGGAGAGGTATTCGTCAACGATTGGAATCGCCGTCCTCCACCTCAGAGGATTACGGAGATCAAATCCCGGATATGTTAGCGCTGTCGGATCACTAACCGTCGTCCAAGCGGCGCTCCGGCGAGAGGAGAAGCTGTCCAGAAAACTGGACAGCTTGGTGGAAGAGTAGCGCCGGCCAAAACAAGAGAAAAGGCTCACCTTGATGCGAACCTATAGGGAGATCACGGAGGTCGCGGAGGTTCACCGGCTGGAGCTTGGGCGCCCGGCAAGGGTCTTGGACGGCGGCACAAAGCTGGGCGGCGGCGGCAAGTAGTTGGGCGCCAAAAATTCCTCCAAGGGTGGGCAACTTCAAGCTAGGGTTTTGGATGATTACAGGGTTTAACAATCCCTTAAGCCCACTTTTATAGAGAACTAATTCTCTTAATGGTTAATGGATCATATCCATAAAACCCGTTAACCCGCTCCATTAAGATAAGTTAAAATAAACCAAACCATGATGGTTTATTTTAAGTTAAAACGAACCGAACCAACTTTTGGTTCATTCGTTTAAAATAAACCAAACCCTTTGGTTTATTCTCATCCATTGGATTAGAACCAAACCATTTTGGTCCATCCATTATGTCTTCATAAGACACGGCCCATCCCCGCTTCCATTGCGACTGAAACAATTTCATGCTCGCTTTATGTTTGGTCCAACCCAACATAGTTTCTCTGGCCGAGAATCCCATTCTCAAGCTCGCTTTAAATCCTTTGGATTACACTCGTTGCGGTGACCAAATAGGTTCTCGGTTTATGTTGGTCGCCTATAATTAACCATTAATTATAGAACGATCATGAGTGGCACCTAGTAGTACATCATGATCCCCAATTAACCAAAAGATCAACGGTTGATCCGTAACTATTTCAAACCCTTCAAGAGCTCGAATGAATCGTGCCCCATTCCCTTCACTCATCTTATACCCACTTGGTTCAGTGACATGGTCTATTGTGTCACCCCCCACTAGGTCGACTCACGCTACACCTAGCCCAAGTATCATTTCCTCGTCCCTACGGATTCTAGTTACTCCACATGTATCAAGAGTACTTTACTCTAAACATGTAATGCTTTGGCCAAAGACTTTAGTAACAATCCGACGAGAGGCCATGGGTATACATCTCCTCGCAAGGAGTGGTGAATCCTTTATAGGCTATTCAAACACCTTCGATCACTTCGACTTATACCCAATCATCCCGGGTCCACATCTCCTCGGAGATGTTTGCTTAAGATGTCAAAGCATAAGTCTCCATGATCAAGATGACTTGAATACCGCAAGTCAAAGGAACATCGCACTTAAGCCACAGTAAGAACTTCATTGACATATCTATATATGCAGAGAACCATATGAAGTCTTACGGCTGGTCACTCCAATGAACTAGTTACCATAACTTGTTAGGGCAATCTCTTGCCATGATAAGGTTTTGATGTGTGTGGCAAAGGGTTTAAGTTAGTTGGTTATGTTGATTTGATATGTGCATTGAAGTCATGCAGGACTTAGTAATTCGCACATGGAGCCGTGGCGAGTTTCACATCTCATGACTCGCCTTGAGTCGGTGAAGGATAGCTTTGCGGAAGCCGTGCGCTTGGAGCATCCGAGGGACCGCCGGACGAGAAGCTTGGAGTGAAGCCGGAGGAAGTAGACTTCAAGGCAAGAGACGCGAAGGAGCATTGCAGAGCCGTGCGCCTGATGCTGCCGAG
Organism: Wurfbainia villosa; assembly: GCA_025175895.1. Lineage (NCBI taxonomy): Eukaryota > Viridiplantae > Streptophyta > Magnoliopsida > Zingiberales > Zingiberaceae > Wurfbainia > Wurfbainia villosa. Next base: position 63,064,274 of record CM046001.1, on the reverse strand, counting down.
GGACGTGGCCGAGAACGAAGAGAACTTCGAAGGCGAGGGACTCCGAGAAATGAGAGTGAGCGATTGTAACCCAGGGAAGGGTAGCTCTTAGGTGAAACTTGGCCATTTGGCCAAGTGTCGGATGGGTTTTTCCGACACCAGTCGACTGCCATGTCATGGCGATCGCCTCGAGTCGATGGGTTGATCGATCGGTATAAGACCGTTTATTTGGCAATCGCTATGGAATCGGGCGATCGATGATGTACAGCCGATCGCCAGGAAGGCGGCCGATCGATGGAACTCGGCACGCACGTAATGGAGTCGACTGACCGAGCACCGATCGATCGAGCATCACGATCGATGGTCCCATCGACTGATGCCAATACCGTTGGATGGAATCCAACGTGGAAAGCAGCCGTTATTGGGCAACGGCTACGAGATCAGTCGACTGATCGAGGGCATCAGTCGATCCTGTGTCAACGGGAAGAAACCCTCTTCCTCTATAAAAGGAAGGGGTAAGGGTTTGGACCAAAAATGCTTATGCTCTAATACTCTCCCAAAGATCCCTAAAGCTTTCCATCCTCTTACTCAAGCTTATTTCCATTCTATTTGTAAGAGGAGTGTTTGAAAAGGTTACCTCCACCTAGCTTGGTGCAAAGGAGAGACCAATAGTGATTGGGTTTCGGAGTGATTCACCGTGGACGAATCGGACCGTGGATTAGCGGCGTAGCCGTGAACCACGTTATATCTCCGTGTTTGTATTGTCTTTGTTTTACTTCTATTTGCTTGTCTTAGTTTATTGCTTCGCTGCTTAACGTTTTCGTAGACGAGCAAAATACGACATCCAACGAACGAGGGCTATTCACCCCCCTCTAGCCGGCCATCCGATAAACCAACAAGTGGTATCAGAGCCAGGTTGTTTGTCAAGGACTAACCGCCACGACAAACACTTCATTAAAAGATGGCCGGCTCCAACATCCACCCACCGAAGTTCGACGGCGAATTCTCTTGGTGGAAAAGGAGAATGGAGGTATTCTTCGAAACCGATTTCGATATTATGCTTATAATGGAAAATGGTTTCGAGTTGCCTAGGGATGAAAGGGTGAACCAATAGAGAAGACAAGGTGGACTAAGAAGCAAAGAGAGGAACACATTGCAATTCAAGGGCTAAGCATCATCTCTCAACGTACTTCCCCAACAAGAGATAAACCAAATTGGGGAGTGCTCTAGTGCCAAGGAGATGTGGGAGAAGCTAGTAGAGCTTCATGAAGGTACCTCGGAGGCAAAGCTAGCAAGAAGAGACCTCCTCCGCTCCCAACTATCAAACATCAAATTAGAAAAGGAGAAAAGGTAACTTCATTGCATTCTAGGTTTAAAGAGATTTTGCTTGGACTAACAAGTGTAGGAGAGAAGTTATCCAACCGATATGGTAATGAAGGCCATAGATGCCTTTCCCGTCCTCAAGATGGAGCTCCATGGTGGATTCATTCTACATCTCCAAGAACTTGGAAGTAAGTACCTTGGAGGAATTCTTCTCAACAATGGAGCTCCATGAAACAAGACTTGAAGGAATACAAGAAGAACCAAGAATTCAACCTTCAAGAGGAGTAGGCCTTGATAGCAAATAAGGGAAAGAAGAAGATGGAAATTCCTCCTCCTCCGATGATTTAAGCCTCATCCTCCTCCATGGATAGCACCAAGAGGCCTATATGGTAAGGAGGGTAAGGCATGCATTTAAGAATTTTAGATTTCATAAATCTAATGATAGGGAAGGAGACCAAGGGGAAGGTCATATTACAATTGCTAAGGAGAGGGCACATAAGGGACAATTGTCCCTCCTAAACAAGAGCAAGGAAGAGAAGAAAAAGAAGGAAGAAAAGAAGAAGAAGAAGGGGAGCAAGAAGAAAGAGGAGAAGAAGGCCAAGGAAAAAGGAAAGTCCATGGCTCTCAAAGCCAAGACATGGGATGACCTTGCCTCCTCCTCCTCATCCGATGAAGAAGAGCATGTTTACTCCAACCTAGCACTAATGGCTCTTCATGACTCGGATAGCTCCTCCTCCTCCTCAAATGAAGAATCAAGCACAAGCGAGGAGAGCTCAAATGAAGGGGGAGCTTCATCTACCTCCTCATCCGAAGAAGAAGAAGAGGATATGGAAACTATGGTAACGAAAGCCTCTCCTAAGAAAATAGTTTCCATAATTTCTAGTTTAACTAAGGACTTATTTGGCATGAAAAAGAAAAATAAAAGCATGCTTAATCAAATTAAGGAATTAGAAAATAAGTTAGAAAATGCATGCTTAAATAATAATGATACTTCTTCTTGCCATGATGATGCATGCTCACATGATGAATATATGCCATTAGATGTTAGTGATGCATGTATAAATGAAAATAGGGCATTAAGGGAAAAGGTAGATTATTTAACCAAAGCCCTAGAGAAATTCACAATTGGCTCCAATACTTTGAACATGATAATAGGGAGCCAAAGAGCTAGTTTTAACAAGAAGGGCCTAGGATATAAAGAGAAGAAAAATGAGAAGGCCTATAAATGCCTAATTGCTAGGGGACAAGACAAAAACAAAGTAATAGCTAAGGAATGGATCCCCAAGGAATTTCTAGTGAACCCATAGGAAAAATCTATTTTGGGTTCCAAAATCCATCCTTAAGGGTTAGAAAACGCCTAGGGTAGTCAACCATATGAACTTGACCTATATCATATTTTGCTGACTTAGGATGACGGGACAACATTTTTAGATAGTGTTGGGTGATGATAACGCGCCCCATAAATAGGTAATAATGCTTAAATCATGATGATTGATGTAATTCCTATGTATGTTTTAAATCATGATTTATAATTTTGAAATTTGGCACGTTATCACTAGAAATAGGTTTAAATCATGCTTTAGGTGATAATTTGCTAATTATCATCATATAATACCTAATGCATGATTATTATTTGATGAAAACATGTATTTTATGGTCATAATGTGAAATTAAATCATATATGTCATTATGATCATGTAGGTTGTTAGGTTGATACTTAACCATGATAGAATTGTATGAATATATTGGTTAAGTATATATAAATACCCCCTAGGATGCATCTGACACTCACTATAGGCTAACTTGATTGCAAACTTAGCATGGGTGAGATGTTAGGATGATACAAATGTCCACTAATGCCTATGGCATTTAGATGGTCATTTAAAGTATCAATAGCAATAATAGACCAATCGTGGGTAAGTCTTATGTTTAATTCATAGACATATTGCCCAAAGATCATGGTTGGATATTTCATATGTTTTCAAAACAATTTCTTACCTTAAAATACATGTATTCATGTTTTGAAACAATTGGATGCAAAACTAGGTGTTAAACTTGATACTTTCATGATCAAAAACCTAGTAGTTTTTAAAGTTTTTGGATTTTTGGCAAATATCAGAAAATATAATGACTTTTCATGAAAATACTATTTTTCCTTGATAGATATACTTAAAGAAATGTGTTCCCAAATTTTATGATTTTTCAATTTTTATCCGAACCAACTGATCGATGGCCTAAAATCGACAAGAAGGCCGAATTCATTTTTAATTCAATTTGTGGTATTTTCAATTCATTATACTTGATGCCATATGTTTATAACTTAGTGTTAATCTTTTGATGGTGTCAAAGGGGAGAAATAATTATGTTTAAGTTAATTATTTTAGGGGAGAAATATATAATAGGGGAGAAAATTTCATGAAAGTTTCATTAAGGGGAGTTGCATGTTGCTATATCATGTTTATGTTTACATGCTTTCTTACCTTAAAATTTTTATCAATGTTTACCTAACTTAACGGATTGCCACACATCAAAAGGGGGAGATTGTTAGGCAATCTGCCATGATAAGGTTTTGATGTGTGTGGCAAAGGGTTTGGGTTAGTTGGTTATGTTGATTTGATATGTGCGCAAGTCATGCAGACTTAGTAATTCGCACATGGAGCCGTGGCGAAGTTTCACATCTCATGACTCGTGGCCTTGAGTCGGTGAAGGATAGCTTATGGAAGCCGCGGCGCTGGAGCATCCGAGGGACCACGGACGAGGAGCTTGGAGTGAAGCCGGAGGAAGTAGACTTCGAGGCAAGAGACGCGAAGGAGCATTGCAGAGCCGTGCGCCTGATGCTGCCGAGGGACGTGGCCGAGAACGAAGAGAACTTCGAAGGCGAGGGACTCCGAGACCTGAGAGTGAGCGATTGTAACCCAGGGACGGGTCGCTCTTAGGTGAAACTTGGCCAGTTGGCCAAGTGTCGATGGTTTTCGACACCGCCGACCGCCATGTCATGGCAATGATCGCTTCCGAGTCGATGGTTGATCGACCGGGTCGATCGCCATGGAATCGGCAATGATCGATAGTCGACAGCAGCCGACCGCCAGGAAGGCCGATCGATGGAACCGCGGCACGGGCACGTAATGGAGTCGACTGACCGAGCACTCGACGATCGAGAGCATCACCGACGATGGTCCCATCACCGATCGATTAATACCGCTGGATGGAATCTAACGCGGAAGCGGCCGTTATTGGGCAGCGGCACGAGATCACCGATCGATCGAGGGCATCAGTCGACTGATCCTGTGTCAACGGGAAGAAACCCTCTTCCTCTATAAAAAGGAAGGGGGTAAGGGTTTGGGAGCAAAATGCTTATGCTCTAATACTCTCCCAAAGATCCCTAAAGCTTTCCATCCTCTTACTCAAGCTTATTTCCATTCTATTTGTAAGAGGAGTGTTTGTAAAGGTTACCTCCACCTAGCTTGGTGCAAAGGAGAGACCAATAGTGATTGGGTTTCGGAGTGATTCACCGTGGACGAATCGGACCGTGGATTAGCGGCGTAGCCGTGAACCACGTTATATCTCCGTGTTTGTATTGTCTTTGTTTTACTTCTATTTGCTTGTCTTAGTTTATTGCTTCCGCTTGCGCTAACGTTTTCGTAGACGAGCAAAATACGACATCCAGCGAACGAGGGCTATTCACCCCCCTCTAGCCGGTCATCCGATAACACTAACATAACTAGCATCCACGATTAACTCCGGACATCACTATGTCTCCAGCCAGTGAGAATCAGTTGCTTGGATACACCAAGGAGTATACCTCGTGCTAGTCTCGACAGAATTGATGGTGTCCAAATCCATCAATTCATCGACTAGGGATAATTCCGATACATCACAATTACACATGTAGAGATACTCACTAGTTGTGATCCAATCACAAATTCTCTCATGCTGTGAATCGTATCGTGGACATTCAGTAAATGAGTTTAAGATCCAATCAAATACATAAAAACATGTATACTCAAATAGTGAATTTTCATTTATCATATAAATGGTTCATACATAAGGCGATTGCCTTAGGACATCTCTCATATATTACTAACAGTTATTAGCAGAAGAATAATTCAATTTGAACCAACTACTCACCAAATCATCACTTACATTGATTAGGATGAATTACCCTCTACAGTCGACTGATACAATCAATTATGATAGGGTTGGGGTTTTGTCTAATCAGGGTGAGCTTTTTCTTGAGAAGTATGTTCATTTCCCAGGCAGTTTGGGTGGTTGACGAGCAGTGTATGGGATCCTTGGTCTCAGAAAGGAAGAACAGTGCAACATTGTTCAGTGACTAAGTATGGCATTGGCAGAGTGGTCTATGTGTTTCCTGGGCAGTTAGTGTATTTTCTGAGCAGTTTATGTGATTCCCAATCTCATAAAGGAAGAACAGTGCAAAGTTATTTAAGTATCAACATTGACAGAGCAGTTGATGCGCATGGACGTGACCTCGAATCTCGTGATGAATACCGTTGAGGACTCAAAACGAACGCTCATGCTCAATGCCCGCAAGTGCATGGATGTTGTCAAGTAATAAAGATTTATCGATCCCACATGGACTGGGATTCGAATACCAATACACTAAGTGGTTGCGATAGTTCGGACGTAATCTCTGAGAGAGTCGGTTGGTGAGGACTATCGGTGGACCCTACTCTGTACGGTGTCACATGGAGGAGGAAAAGAGTATGCCGGGGTCTTAAAAGGCGATTCTAAGACTTCGGTTTCGCTTGTGTATCATAGAACAATGTTGTCAATTGGCATCGTCTAAACATCTACCTACGGTTTTGGGGAAGGGACATCATACACTCTCTCGTAGAGCTGCTGCATTCACCGGGAGCTATCTCCACCCAAAAGGACGGGATAGAGGGTACGAGGATGCCAAATCAATCCTTGCGGTGGACCGTTTTCGACTCCACAACTCCCTTCTCCCCGCAGTTACAGGAGGTCAGGTTTACCCCTAGGTTCCTTGGATCAAACCTCCTAAATTTAGATTGCGAGGGATGTCACCACCTTGTATCGCCTAAGCACAGCGGAAAGAAAGCCAAACACACGTAAATATAATTGAGAGAACTACCAATTGTCAAATCAAACTTTTGGCCAGAATTTAATATGAACCAACATTGTTTATGTACACAAGCTACTCCCTAATCCTAGAATTGAAAGTACTACTCCATTAATATGAAGGAAGAATCACAAAACATGTTTAAGTTCGAATACAATAGAAATAAACCACAGAAATAGAGATATACGATGCTTCGTGATCTTCTCTCCGGCGTTGTATTGTAAGTTGTGGACCTTCGGTGGCATTCCTCCTCCCCGCTGTGAGTTACTGAAGCTTTTTAGGGCTTCGACGTACCATCCTAGCCGTCGTGCCTCCTGCTAGGGTTTGGGAGCCCTAGGGCGGCTCCCTCGTGATCCCTCGCCTCTTGGATGAGTTTCCTATATATAGAGGTAGCTCCGGCGTTCCATAAATACTTGAAAAACCCTATTTCTTTGAATTTGCAGTGCCGCCACACGACCGTGTGAATTTCACATGGCCTGGCGGTGTGCAAGGCTAGAAAACAGGTGAAATCTCGACTGGAAATTGAGCTTGAAAAAAGGCACGGTCGTGTGTTTTCACACGACCTGGCCGTGTGTTTTTCTGAAGCCTCTGTTTTGATCTGTTTTGCTTTGGAAACATGCCCAAGTCTTGGGACATGGCCAGTGCAAGTTCCCTAAGGTCTGTGCTCCAGAAATTACTCTATTTTTGCTCCAAAATGCTACTGCTTTTCCCATGAAATGCTATCCTACATACAAAAGTACAAAGAGTGATCAATCAGAAAATACGAAATACATTTAAAATAGAGTGACATATGCATGAAACTAACATAAAATGTAATGAGATGTGAGTGAAAACTACTCCTAAAACCCTATATGTTTTTCTCACATCAGCAGTCTATGTATTTCTCGGGCAGTTAGTGTATTTCTCGAGTAGTGTGTGTGATTCTCGATCTAAGAAAGGAAGAGCAATGCAGAGTTGTTTAAGTATCAACATTGGTAGAGCAGTCTATGTGTTTCCCAGGCAGTTAGTGTATTTCCCGAGCAGTGTATGTGATTCCCGATCTCATAAAGGAAGAGCAGTGCAGAGTTGTTTAAGTATCAGCATTGGTAGAGTAGTCTATGTGTTTCCTAGGCAGTCGGTGTATTTTCTAAGCGGTATGTATGATTTCCAAGCACGATAGGGGTGAGTGGGGGCAATCTAGTTCAATGACTAAGTATAATGTTAACAGAGCAACCCTTATGAAGTCTCGAGCAGTATGTTCATTTCCCGAGCAGTGTATCCATTTCCTGAGCAGCATGTTCATTTCCCGAGCAGTATATCCATTTCCCGAGTGGTATGTTCATTTCCTGAGCCACTTATGGATTTTAGGGTTTCTTTCCAATATGGTGGAATAAGTTCTGATCACAGACCATTTATGATTCCATTCGCAACCAAAGCTCAATCGTGAATCTCATACATAAATAGCCATATAGCAATACGTAACCGAACGAAGTACAAGTAGATATTTTGAATTGAAGCAGAAAAAACGATTACAAGGATAGCTTGGCAAAGGGCATTAAAGTAAATTCATCTCAAAGAGGAGGCGATTGATCCATCTCCTTCTCACTTTTTCTTCTACATTCCATTTGTGTTGTTATTTTCTTCATACTCTTACTGACTTGAGCATCGGAGTGACAGTGCTGAGCAGCCAGTCCATATCTCATTAAATCCTTCTTCGAGCAGTAGATCTAACTCTACTTCCAAGATTCAAGGTGATTCCAAGAGTAGATCTCTCTTTACCTCATTTCTAACCTTCTTTGGTATCAGATCTAGCAAACTACAAGAAGGGGGAGGGAGATCTCAGTAGGCCGAAGAAGTTACCACCATCAAATTGGCACTGTGTGTAGGAAACTGAACAAAAAATCATGATGGTAAACACTAGGAGGATGAAAAAAGATCCGATAGAGGAGGAGAAATTTGTCTCCAACACTTCTAAGGGAGGCACTAGCAAAAGGTGTCCCAAGCCCTTGTATAGGGAGGATCTTATGCAGCAATGGCCGAAATGATGGATCAAATGTCACAGAGAGCCACCCTAAAGAAAATTAAGGAAAATGATGTATCTAGTGACGATTCTGAGGAAAAGGTAGTTAAAATTTCTTTAGCAAAGAAAGCCTCCTCCCGTGTCTATAAGAAAGTCAAAGGTAAAGGGAAGTGTGTTGCTCTCCTCGAGAATATATACCCTGGAGGGGATGTACCTGTTGTAAGCACCCTTGTGAAGATAGGAGACTAGAATCCCGTTATTGAGGGTATATTAAATGAAGAATTATCTCGACATTTTCGAATGCCTCAGATGCCTGAATATACCAGTTTTTCTGATCCTAAGAATCATTTAAGTAGATTTGAGAACTTCGCCTTATTGTATCATTATACTAATGGGATTAAGTGTCGAGTATTCCTTACTACCTTAGTAGGACCGGCACAACAGTGGTTTAGCAATTTAAAGCCACATAGTATTGCATCATTCAAGGATTTTTTAGTATTATTTTTAAGGCATTTTTCTAGTTCTAAAAAGTATTTTCCTCAACCACTAAGTCTTTTTGATCTTAAGCAGAGAGAACAGAAAAGTTTACGATAATATGTGCAGTGATTTACAGTCTACCTGGGAAATTTCTGCCATAGAGCCTGGTATGATGGTGGGAGCTTTTACTCAGGGGCTCAGAGAAGGGGATTTCTTTAAATCATTGTCTAAAAAGCCTCCTATAAGCTTTGATGATCTATTATCCCGGGTTGAAAAGTTTGTTAATCTAGAAGATGCTCAGAGGTCTCGACAAACCTCTCAGGATTTTAGACTAGTAGAAATGCCAGAAAGGAGGATTGAATGGGTAAGACATGTTCGGCCTTTAGAGGACATATCTTTATATGCTCCTCAATTTCCATTTTCTAAGGAGAGAGCTATGGATATTTGTATAGAACAACAGTTATTAAGAAGACCTTTTATAGCTGACACAGGGCCTAAAAGATTACCGACTCCTACTTTCTGTGCTTATCATCAGGAATATGGGCATAATACTCAGAATTGTTAGTAGTTAGACTTTGAGCTACAGAGAATTATGGTGGGAGGAATCAGTTAAGGCTTCCCATTGATAAGGCTTTTCAGAGATTTAATCAAAGTGAGGATATGGTATACATCATTCAGGAGAAAAGGGATGAGTATAGTTCTCGCAAGAAAGGGTTTCTTTAATTAAAAGGTGGTACCAGGATTATTTTGTGATATCTTTGGGAAGACCATCAAATGTTATATTGATGGTGATTTCCTTTCAAAAAACTTTGATATTTTAGAAGGGGGTAGGCTGTTGGCTCTTTAACTTTACTGTTTGGTCAGGAAAAGGGGAAGAGATCTTATCTTTTTCTGAATGTATCAAATCACTTCATCAATGACTTCAGGGAATTCATGATTGTTTATTCTTTTGGGGATTTTGAGTTGTTTGCGGATAAATGGATGGCATTATGCAATGCTTATACTTATCTATTGCTTTTGGTTGAGTATTTTTTTTAAGAATTTCTTTGTCATGGTGTAATGTATAACACTTAGCATGGATAAAAGGAGGATGCATGGTTCTTTATAAAAATCAACTGGAAATATAGACGGGAACATCTATCAGCTAATTCCCTGAGTGGTAATAATATCAGCTAGACTTAATTCCTGAAGGATGCTACTTTGAATAATAAAAGGGGGGGGGGGGGGGTAAATGGCAATTAATTAAATTTTATAACAAAAAGATAGTACCTTGTGCTTATTGCTCAAGGAAAGTCTGTTAACATGACCACAGAATGTTCACATACAACATTTGGGGTGCATATGTAGAAAATGCTTCTTTTTATACATGGATTGACAGTATAGGTGGTATAGAGAGTGTATTTCTTACAAAGGGAATAGTGGAGCTGTGCAGGGCAATACAAAGTAATACAGAAGTAAACACAGTTTGAAAGATCATGCATTCATTGCAAGAATGTTTAAATATAGATAAGTGGTACATAGATTAAGCATTTATGATACAACTGTTTAGAAATTACAAGTATCAAACTTAAAATTTATTACTTTGAGTCAGTATCAGAGTCAGTATTAAAGGCCTCCAAATGAAATTTTGTCTAGGTTTCTTCAATATTGAGTTCGTGGAGGGGTGCGTCGGGTATAAGGTATTTTTTTCATCAGCTGTATGCAGGGCACCCTCGAATCCCCTCTGAAAATGTTTATTGAGCTGCTTAGTTGTTCTATTTAGGATCTTTGTTTGTTCTGTAACTCATCTCTCAACTTCTGTCTCTTTTAATTGAGACAGTTCTTGGTTCAGTTTGTTGGCTCGGGTAGTTTGTTTGTGAGCAGTGTTGGCCAGCATACTAAAATGTTGTTGTAGTATATTAAAGTGAAAGTGGAACTCATCTAGGCCGCCGAGGGTGGTCTCTTTTAGAGTAGTGTGGGCGTCTATGACATCCTCCATGGATTGGAATAATTCACCTGTGTGAAGGTGTCAATAGCATTCTTTTTGTTTCAACTTGTGGAGTTCAGATTGTTGGAGGGCTATAGTTTTCTCTAATGTTTTAACTTTCTCTTGTTGCCGCCTTATATGTGCATCCTTAAGGGAGAGGTCTTTTTGTTATGCTAATATTCGTTCTCGGTTGGTAGAGTAAGTTTCAACCTGAAGTTGCACCTAGTGTAGTTTTTTCTGAAGCTCGTCTTCTTTTGCTGCTTGGTCTGGGGAAGTAGGAAGGTCAGTCTTGTAATGCCGGTAAAATTTCTAGTAATTTTACAAGAATTTTTGGCATGATTATGATGGGCTTTATGTGGGCTCTTTCAAAAATAAAAGAAATGGAGCCAAAAGGATGCATGGCCTAGGAATTGAACCCCAAACCTCTAGTAGAAACCTAAGCCCTAAAGATGCATCCAATAACCAGAAGCCCAGCAGGGTTGTGCTATTAGAGGAATATGGGAAATGATAGTTAAGGGTAAGGGAGGCTAAGGGACACTTCAAGAGAATAAATAGGGAATGAAGGGACAAGAGAAAAGCCACTTCTCCACTTCTCCCTCTTCTCTTCTTCTTCCTCACCGAAATCTATTCCTCTCCCTCTCCATTTTTTCCGAAACCTATCCAAGCAAGAAGAAGGCTAAGTTGGCATCCCTTAGGTTATCTTCCAACTAAAAGCAAAGTGAAGGATGTAAGTATCCCCCCTCACCTGCGTACAAGTAGTTTTCGATTGATGTATTTGTGTTAATCCTCTTGAAACCATTCGGCCAAGACCTTGGTTGAGTTATCCATGAAGATCCATGTCATATCTTGTATGAACATGATGAAGAAGGGATGTTAGATGGATTAGATTTAAGTGGATAAACTTCTAAGCCTTGGACCATTTGGCCAAGCCAATTTAGACCCCTATATGTTTTTTTATGCCATGCTATAGCCAAGTTCATGCTATGTTTTGATAGTAAAAGAAGATAACAAGATGTTTGGTTAACCTAGATTAAGTGGATGAACTTCTAAGCCTTGGACCATTCGGCCAAGCCACTTTAGACCCCTATATGTTTTTTTTATGCCATGCTATAGCCAAGTTCATGCTATGTTTGATAGTAAAAGAAGATAACATGATGTTTGGTTGACCTAGATTAAGTGGATGAACTTCTAAGCCTTGGACCATTCTGCCAAGCCATTTTAGACCCCTATATGTTTTTTTTATGCCATGCTATAGCCAAGTTCATGCTATGTTTTGATAGTAAAAGAAGATAACATGATGTTTGGTTAACCTAGATTAAGTGGATGAACTTCTAAGCCTTGGACCATTCGGCCAAGCCACTTTAGACCTCTATATGTTTTTTTTATGCCATGTTTAGATGAGCTTAGGCTAAGTTTTGAGGCTAGATGAAGATAACATGTTCTATGCTAGGTTTTAAATGAGTCCATGCCATGTTTGATGTTAGAAGAAGGTAACATGTTCTATGCTATGTTAGAGATAGGTTCATTCTATGTTTTGATGGTAGATGAAGGTAATATGTTGTTGGCTAACCTAGAGTTGAGTGGTTGAGCCTTATGTCCTTTAATATCATTCGGCCAAGACCCATTTAAGCCTAACATGCTATGATCTATAAATTACCATGTTATATTTTGAATGTAGATATAGGCAACATGTGAAAGCTAAGCTAGACTTAAGAAATGGACCTTAGGTTGTCTTGGAACTCTCGGCCAAGGCTTAATTAAAAACCCTAAGTGCCTCCCATGCCATGCTTTATATGTTAAAGAATTAACCCGTGGTTAGTTAGACCATATATAAGTTGTTGGTGTTAAAAACTTGTTAGAACTCCACGAAGTTTAGGTCATTCCATGTATACTTGTTCATGATGTTTATGCCTTATGCCATGCTTATATGTGTGTGATGTTGTGATCATGTTATGCTCATTACCTTGTGATTATATGAATGTATGATGTGTTATAAGGAAGGAACATGATGTGCATGAAAAGAAACATGATATGATATGAAGAAGAAATATGTTATGAAAGCCATATGATATGTTATGAAGAAGAAATATGTTATGAAAGCCATATGATATGTTATGAAGAAGAAATATGTCATGAAAGCCATATGATATGTTATGAAGAAGAAATATGTTATGAAAGCCATATGATATGTTATGAAGAAGAAATATGTTATGATATGAAGAAGAAAAATATGATATGCCATGATAAGGAACATGATATGTTTATGAAATGAAATATGATATGTTATGATAAGAAGCATGTATGTATTTTACTTTCTGCATGGCTTGTACCAGGACCCTAACAAGGTCCAAAGGGATGGGCTCCTAAGATGGCCTAGGCCGATGGACTTAGTACGGGCCTAGGATGGGCTTCTATGTTATGATTTCCCCTAGGTCGACGGTCATAAGTACGGGCCTAGGATAGGCTTCTATGTTATGATGATGGCCCCTAGGTCGACGGACATAGTACGGGCCTAGTAACCTAGTAGATTCGAGACTTGCTACCTCGGGTCTATTTAGGGATGCGCGCTATGATGATGATGATGTGATACAATGTCGGGCCCAATATGTTGAGATTTATGTTCAAATACCTATAATATATGTTTTCGAAGAACATTCTGCATAAGCCTTTATGTTATGCCTGCTTATGCTCTTACTATGTTCATGATATGCCTGCCTATGTTCTTGTATGTTATATTCATGTTATGCTTGTTTATGTCTATGATGTTATATTCATGTTATGCTTGCTTATGTCTATGATGTTATATTTATGTTATGCCTGCTTATGTCTATAATGTTATATTCATGTCATGCTTGCTTATGTCTATGATGTTATATTCAAGTTATGCCTGCTTATGTCTTTGTATGTTTACATGTTATGCTTACGTATGGTTTTTGTGAGTAGGACATGATCTTACTAAGCCTATGTGCTTATAGTTTATGTTCCCTTGTACTGCAGATAAGGGTAAAGGGTGGCTAAACTAAAGGGAGCAGCAGGAGGGGCAAAGTGTGTGTGGTAGTGGCATGGTGGAGGAGATTTGTTATGTTCTTTGTGCATGTTTTCCCTAAGATGATTTAGTTTATGAATTTGAACTAAGTACTTATGAACTGACGATGCATGCCCTATGTTTAAGAAGAAGTATCTATGAAATAATGATGCATGTTCTATGTTAAGAAGAAGCATTTATGAAATGACGATGCATGTTTATGTTTAAAAGAAAAAAAAAGTTTAAAGTCTTCCGCTGTAAGAAGTATGATATATGTAGTCTTCCGCTGTAATGTATGTATGTACGATCGCGTCACGCGCCGCCCCTCTGGACCCCTTGGGAAGGGGCTGGCGTGACAAGTCTGTATGCCCATATTATTTGTAATTTCTTTAGAATCATCTTGTATGCCCGTAGAAGAAGTGGAGGGTACGGTTGGTATTGTCAAGGGTGGTGGTGGGTCTGTGGAAGAGGTGGAGGGCTTACAAAACTGACTATGATGTTCAGTATTTCATTGTTCAAAGGACTGGAGCTTCAAAGTGCTTTGAAAGTTAAAAAATAAATATGTAAGATAGGTTATTGGCACATGAAAGTTAAGGTATTAAGTAAGGAACTTACTGTCCGGAGGCTCTTTGTTAGTTCTTGGAAAATTGATGGAGTATGGGAGGAAGTGGGGAAGGAAGGGATTTATGGTAGGGAGGAATCTGTTATTGGAGGAGGGATAGTAGAAGAAGGGGCAATTGAAGGAAGTATAGGAGAAGCTGAAGTAGAAGGGGGTATTGGCATAATAGGAAGAGAGTAGAGGAGATGGCTAGGATAAGTATCAGACACTGCTTGTACTAAGTCCAATGATGAAGATGTGGTAAATTCTGGTGTTGGGGGACTGGAAGGAGGTATGATTTTTAATGTATATGGGGAAATAAGGAGGATAAAGGAAGATCATCCACGGAGGAGGAGGGGGAAGGTGAAGAAGAAAGATTGATGGGTCCTCTAAGGGTATTAGAAGGTGGGCTGTGGATAGGAGAATTAGATGAGGCAAGAGATTCTGAAAGAGGAATTGAGGAAGAAGGTTCTGAAGTTGATGCGAGAAAAAGGAATGGGAATAGATTGGGGATTTGTTTTGATTGAGGAGGAAGAAGGGGGAGGTTGACAAAAGTAAGTGGGGGATGGTCTGGCTCAGCTAGTGTAATAACAAGGACTTTTGGGATTTCGAGGGGAACCTGTTGCAAAGAAGTATAAATGATTTTGTTAGGAATTGTATCAAGAAATTCAGTATAAGAAGTAAAGGAGGAGTAGGGGTTATTTACTGAAGTTTGTTGCTCGGGGATGGATGAGGAAGTAGTTGTCTCTGTTCTTTTTTGCTTCTTTTATTATTTAGCCAAAGTCCTAGCAATGGCCACACTCATCATATCCTTTGCAAAATAGAATGTTGCTAAGTATTTTAGAGTGAAATTGGTGGATATATACAGCTTCATAATGATATATACGATAAAGAAGAAATTGAGACAGTATCAGTTCAGTGTTTGGCATGGGGTGATAGTGTCAGTGCAGAGTTTATGCCGATCTGATGGTTAATGGTTTGTAGAATCAGACATTTTGGATTGGTACAGTATGTAAATAGGATAGGGTGTTAATGGGCAGGTTAAAGGATTAGAGGCAGTTTTGATATTTGTGTAAAAGTGGTTATAGTAAAAATCTTACCAATGGGATGTGCATTCGATGTTTATATAGGGGATAACCCATAATAAGACAGGATGGGCTCTTGAAGAAGTTCGTTTATGCTGAAATATTTATTCTTCAGCTTGGCCTCGATGGAGGGGAAGTCGACGACAACCTTGGCGAGTTTCAGGTCAAGGAGATTTTCAATGGAGGTTCTCTAGCAAGAAGAAAATGGAAGGGGGGATACATGGTGACAAAGAAGTAGAGATCTTTCTAGCCTTTATTGGAGGTGGGCATATCAGTCAGGAACTGATAGCCTTGGCGGGCCATGAAATAGAAGATGCCGGAGTAGTCCATCTTCAATTGATAAAGGCAGTGGAATATGTGGGGGGATTTGTGGGATGTTGAGGTGGTGGAAGATGATGAGGGTGCCGATAAGGATGCGGATAGAGTTTGGGGTTAGTTGGTTGATTGGGATGCCGTAGTAGGTAAGGATATAGAAGAGAGGTTTCGGGAGGGGGAGATAGAGGTCTCCTTCTAACTGCCCCATAAAAAGGGTGCTGGTGTCGGGTGGAGGAAGATGGGGGTGTTGGGAGTGAGTAGGGATGATGACAGGGAATTCCTCGGAGAGGTATTTTGGTTCATGGTTAAAGAAGGAATGGTTGAGGGTTAGTTGGCTGGGCGTGGTTTCATTCTAGGGGGTGGTGGAAGAAGATGAAGCCATTGAGAAGAAGGGATTGGAGAGGGATTGAAGATGGCGGAGAAGGGAGCTAGGGTTTGCGGTGAGAATTATAGTCGAATGTTAAGGTGTTAACGGAGGCAGGGATCTTTAAAAGGGGGTTATAATGACTAAGTATGGTTAGCAGTAAAAATAAAAGATGAAGTTAAGGCATTTTTTATTATCTCTAATGTTTTCTTGAGAATTATTTTCCTTGCAGAGGTATTTCAAAATTCTTTTTAAGGCATTCTTGCGCTTGGTGCAAAGTTTGGAGGTCAAGTTAGTGCTCTTTTGAAAGGGGAGTAATGATATTTTCTATGACATTTTTTATGTCTAATGTATGGTTTAGAAATCAAATTAATATTATATGAAGCGGTTTTCAAAAATTCTAAGGCATTTTGTGCCTATTACAAAGTCTAAGGGCTAATGAAGATGTTCTTACGAGGGTTGTCAATTTTTCTAAGGGGTTGCAGGCTATCTGAGGGTTTGTGGCAGAAAGTTATATGGTTTTTTCTAAGGCATTATATGCCTAGTATAAAGTGGGATTATGTTACATTCTTATACAAAGAGCCATTGGTATTTTTTTTGTATATATTCATATTATCTTTGGCAGTTATTAATGGCATTAATGCTGAGGGTTATTATGCTTGATCGGAATTTCTTCTTTCTTATTTCAATGGTATTCTTTCTAAGGTATGGTAAGTTAGGTGCTATTTCTTTTAAGTGTTGAAAACTAACTTAGGCTCTGCGCCTACTATAACAGCTAAGGGCTAGATAGCTTTATTCCCCCATGGGGAACAATAACGCCTCTATATGACATATGTAAATCTTCATGGCTCTGTGCATGCTATAATAGTCTAAGGGCTAGATAACTTTATTCCCCCATGGGAGACTATAACGCCTCTATATGACATAGGTAAAATGTTCTCACGACTCTCTTATAAAAGCCTAAGGGCTAGATAGCTATTTTCCCCCACGGGGAACTATAACGGAAACTATAATGGGTAGGTAACATGCTAACAAGGCTCAACGCCTCTAGTATTTTAAGGCATAAATATCTTTTACAGTATTGTAAGGCATTAACGGCTCCTACAGTATTCTAAGGCATAAACACCTCTTATAGCATTCTAAGGCATAAACGCCTCATAGCAAAACACCTCCTATTGTATTCTAAGTCATAAATGCCTCTTATAGCATTCTAAGGCATAAATGCCTCATAACAACATTTTAAGGCATAAAACGCCTCATGCAATATTTTGGGCATAAACATCTCATACAGTGTCAAGGTTCAGTGACTCATACAATGTTCAAGATGAAATATGCATGAAATAGTGCCTAGTATAATAGTATGATAGATGTGGGTATTGGAGGTTGATATGATAAGTGTTTGCGCGCTCATGAACACTTGTAAAACTTCACTCGACTTCGCTCTTCAGTTTTACTAAAGAGGGGAAACTTATGATGGGTGTGGGGGCCTTTTTCTACTAAGGCAGAAAATATTTTTGTTGAAAACACTTGTAAAACTTCACTAGATTTTGCTCTTCAGTTTTACTAAAGAGGGGGAACTTTGTTGGAGATCGGCCGACTTGGGGGTTAATAGGCCTTGATCGTAGATGATGGAGTTCGCTTAATCGTATACAATTAGAGTTAGCGCAACGGAAATACTAAAACAATTAAGCAAATGCACAAGACAAAAGAAGGCAAATGCAAACACGAAGACCTAATGTGGTTCATGGCCCTTGCCTCTAATCCACGACCTAATTCGTTCCAAGTGAATCACGCCTAAACCTCCACTATTCTCTCCTTTGCACAAAGCAAGGTGGAGGTAAACTTTTGTTAGTAATATATGAGAGATGTCCTAAGACAATCACCTTATGTTTGAACCATTTATATGATAAATGAAGATTCACTATTTGAGTATACATGTTTTTATGTATTTGATTAGATCTTAAACTCATTTACTGAATGTCCACGATACGATTCACAGCATGAGAGAATTTGTGATTGGAACACAACTAGTGAGTATCTCTACATGTGTAATTGTGATGTATCAGAATTATCCCTAGTCGATGAATTGATGGATTTGGACACCATTGATTCTGTGGAGACTAGCACGAGGTATACTCCTTGGTGTATCCAAGCAGCTGATTCTCACTGGCTAGAGACATTGTGATGTCTGGAGTTAATCGTGGATGCTAGTTATGGAAACTAGTTCATTGGAGTGACCAGCCGTAAGACTTCATATGGTTCTCTGCATATATAGATATG
>CM046001.1:62957310-63045662 GCA_025175895.1 Wurfbainia villosa | reverse complement strand
GAGACAAACCACATATTCACATACATTTAAGAAGGACAAGACGAGGTAACCTCTCCTTTAGAAGATAAAATGTACAAAATAATGTAGAGGATCCTTTAGATGGCTAGAGGGCGAATAGCCTCTTTCGTCGATTTCTATACAAAGTCATTAGTAGAAGAAAAAACAAAATGTTGGATCGAAAGCATGCTAGAGGGGGGGGGGGGGGGGTGAATAGCAAGCATAAAAATCTTTCTTTTCGTTCGATAAAAGTCAAGTGGCATAGCAAAAATTATGATGCAATAAAAGTAAATGACTCAATTTGTTTTTTACTTGGTTCACAACCGAAAGGTTGCTACTCCAAGGCCTTGCGATCCTAGATCGCATACGATGGGGAAATCCACTAAAAATCTCCTCCTCATTGGAGGTAGGAGACAATGGTTACAGTAAATAAAAGATTGAGGAAGAGGGACAATCCCACCTCTTCTCTTTACAACGAAAACACGATAAAGGAAGATCGAATACAAAAGGTAAGACAACTAAAATAGAAGACTACCGACGTTAGAAGTGGGAAACTCGGTGTGACGTTGGCATAGTGGTGGCGTAGCGTTGTCGTAGACATTTGGCATTGTGAGAGCACTTTGAGAGCAATTGAGCTGACCTAAAAAGGTGAACCCCCCCCCCCCTTCTTTTATAGCCTTCTAAGTCTTTGAACGTTGAGATCCAGATCTTATCCAAATGGACACCTCACCCCCAAGATAAGGGGATCTTTTTTGACTTTCATCGAAGTGGAAAGTTTGAATAGCAGTCGACTGATGCAACCAGAAGTCGACTGCCAACAGCCAGCAGTCGACTGCCAGCATGGTTATTCAACTGTAACAAAGAGTTAGCACAAACACAAGAGTAAAGATAAATTTGATGGCTACTTACCGTCCGATCTCGGCCTAGACCTTCCACGTGAAGTCTTAGTCGGATCGCCGCCTAAAGTCATCCCCGTACAGAGAACCCAACCTCACCTTTACTCCACACTCGTGCTCTCCGATCCTTTGTGACTTGTTTCTTAGCTTCCGGTCTTCACCTGGGTTCTTTGACTCCATCCGAAGTTCTCTCGGTGTCATTTGACCACCTCAGTTTCTCGACTTGAGATTCTCCGGGTGTCGCCGACCTTTATCTAAGCTTAAACATTTCTTCACACTCAAGAGTAGCTTATGAGATAAAGATAACACCTTAACTTTGAGCCTTTGCCATGATCAAAATCTAGGTTCGATTATCTGGTGCTCCTGCACCAACAATCTCTCCCTTTTTGATCTATGGCAAACCAACACAAAGTTAAGGAGAAAATTAAGCATAAAACAAAGTAGACAATACAATTAAATTCTTTTTAAAATCTCTCTCTTAACCCTAGGTGAGTTTTGAAAAAGATACTTTAAATTTAAAAAATTTGTGTTACTCCCCCTTAACTTTCGCTCTTCTCCCCCTTTTTCCATAAATCAAAAAAGTAAAAGTTGGGGTTGTATATATAAGATAGGGGTTTTAAAGAAAACATTATAAGTATAGCATGCATCTAGAATTATTAAAGAACAAAATCAAATATGAGTCCAAGCATGCATCTCTACTTTGTTAGATTGGTTCGAGGTATATCCCTCTGCATCAACAATTGTAAGACTAGTTTTACTAAAATGAGTTTTTAAAACATAATTTTGATTTTAAAATAGCATAAGTTAATTTTCAAAAATACTTTAAAAGTTTGTAATATAACCCTTAAGGTCAATTTTCTCCCCCTTAGTCAAATACATAAGGTATAAAAGATTTAGGGGGCGCTAAACTTGGCCTAGAGAGTTATATACTTAGTATTGGCCAAACAAAATTATAACTATATGTTAAATGAAAAAATCAAGAAAATAAATATTCTTATAGTTTTGAAAGCATTTCGAAGAGTTATGTTATTCATGTGTCTCAACACATGTTCACTTTATATGTTTTGTGAGATGATTTTAACTTGATTGAAGGTAGTCAACCTTGGGTTAGATTCGGATTTAACCTTTAGATCATTAAGTAGACTTTTCAAGAAAATGACTTCCAGGTCATGGCGAAATCTGAGGGCCTTCTTTGATCGTAATAACGACCACTTCCTTAGACAAAGCTAAATTCAAGAAAATATTTACTTAAGTCACTTAGGGTTATTTCCTGGTCTAACTAGTTTAGGATACGGCGATGTAGCTTCAGCTAGTTCAACTTAGCCAAGTGCACCAAGCTAGATATGCCTTATCTAGCTCGAATACACAAGACCTTATTTTCCTAATGTACTATCATCTCGCTACATCCTGATACTATGTTGTCATGATTGACTAACTATTGGACCTATCTAGCCGTTCTAAAAATTAAAACAAAAATTAACTAAGCATGCAAAACTTTTACTAAGAGAGTGGGTATACTATTTTAGTACTAGCTCTCCTGGACTATTGAATCGATATGGTCTAACCACATAATGGACTTAATCCTGGGGAATCCAATAGTTATTGGTCCTTATATGTCAATTCAAAATAATTTTAGGGACCCATGCTTGGACTCTTTGATGACTACTATTTACAATAGACATATAAGATTTCTTCATAGTCGTCGACCTAAATCCAAGTCTGACTTTGTTGTACACAGCTCTTTGAATTCCAAGAAGTCGATTAAGATTCTTGGATCCCAACGTGAACCTTTCCAACCTAGCCTCGAGCTCTTGAACTCGTCCATTCAAAAGAGAATTCTCCTCCCCAAGTTTTTCAACTTTAGTTGAGTTTCCCTATTGGACTCGACTAGTTGAAGAGGTTAGAGTAGCCTCTTACTTGAGGATTTCAACCTCCTCAAGCAACGACTCAACTCGAGACTCGAACATAGTTAATTTACTATTTAACAACTTAATAGCATGATACAAATTTGCAATTAGTGAACGACTTACCTTAATCTTTTCGTTTTGACCCAGCTTTGAGTCTTGTCTCGAATTCGTCCTCAGAGTCAGAGTCGGGGTTGGATTCGTAGTCGTCTTCGGACTCAGACTCCATCGGTTTCGCCATGAAAGCCAAGTCATTGCCTTGCTCTTCTTCTTCCTCCCACATCACTTGAAATGCTTGCATTGGCTACTTGTGTTTTGGCTTCAATTTTAGGCAGTCTGATTTGTAATGTCCCTTCTTGTTGCACCCATAACATGTGTAGGTCTGTGGGGGTTTCTTGTTCTTCAATTGCTCCCTTTTCTTTTTGATTATCCTCCAAACTAGATTGACTAGCTCGACCTCCATCTCCTCTTCGGATTCCGATTCGAATTCATCTTTCGATTTGGATTCTTCTTCTACATGAGGTATCTTGCTTTTTGCTCTTCGTCATCTTTGTCCTGCAAACAATGCCATACCTTTCTTGATCGGGACAATGTTAGTTTGTTCATGCAACTCAAATTCGGAAAAGAATTTATTTAATCTAATCCTAGATAAATCTTTATATACCTTGTAGGTATCAACCATGGATTCCCACAAGGTGGTCCTAGGAAATGCATTAAGAGTGTACCTTATATGTCTCGATTGTCTGCCTTTTGTCCGATGGCATGTAGACCGTTCAAGATGTCTTGGATCCTCGCATGGAGTTGCGTAGCAATCTTGTGATCCTGCATCCTTTGATTATACAATTTATTTAATAGTAAATCTCTTTTGCATACCTTAGCATCGGATGTCCCTTCGTGTAGCTCGATTAACTTGTTCCAGAGATCTTTAGTGCTAATGAATGGTCCAATTCAGTTGAGCTCCTCCTTGGACAATCTACATTGCAACATTTGAGTTGCTTTAGCATTGGCTTCGACTTGCCTCTTGGTTGCGTCGGTCCACTTATCGAAGTCCAAAGGCTCCCCTTGATCATTGGTGGGTAGAGCAAAGTCGCTTTGGATTATTATCCAAGTCTCGACTTTGTTTTCATGAAACACTCCATCCGACCTTTCCAATAACGGAAATCATCTCCGTTAAAGAACGGAGGTCGGGTGGTACAATACCCTCAATGTGGGCCATTAAAAAAATGAACCTTACACACAAATAAAAACGACACAAAAAAGGTTGCTAAGACTCTAGTCTTGGATTAGTAGTGCAAGAAGAGAATTAACCAAAACATTTTAATTAAAACAATATACGAAAAGAAACCTAAAAAGTTGCTAGATTGATGGTTGCACCAAATCTTAGTGCCCCCGCTCTGATACCAATTGTTGGATGGAAAGCATGCTAGGGAGGGGGGGGGTAGATAGCGAGCATAAAAATTTTTCTTTTCATTCGATAAAACTTGAGTGGCATAGCAAAAATTAAGATGAAATAAAAGTAAATGACTCAATTTGTTTTTACTTGGTTCACAACCAAAAGGTTACAACTCCAAGGCCCCGCGATCCTAGGACTGTACGATGAGGCAATCCACTAATAATCTCCTCTTTGTTAGAGGTAGGAGACAACGGTTACAATAAATAGAGGGACAATCCAAAAGGAAGATCCAACCTCTCCTCTTTACAATGAAAAAACGAAAAAGGAAGATCGAATACAAAAGGTAAAACAACTAAAATAGAAGACTATCGACATTAGAAGTGGGAAACTCGGCGTGACGTCAGCGTAGTGGCAGCATAGCATTGTCGTAGACATTCGGCATTGTGAGAGAAATTGAGATTACCTAAAGGGGTGAACGCCCCCACTTCTTTTATATCCTTCCAAGCCCTTGAACGTTGAGATCCAGATCTGATCCAAATGAACACCTCACCCCCAAGATAAGGGGATCTTGTTTGACCTTCATCGAAGTGGACAGTTTGAATAGCAGTCGACTGATGGCCTTCATCAGTCGACTGATGCTACCAGTAGTCGACTTCCAACAGCCAGCTGTCAACTGTCAGGTTGGTTATTCAACTATAACAAAGAGTTAGCACAAACACAAGAGTAAAGATAAATTTGATGGCCACTTATCATCCGATCTCGTCCTAGACCTTCCACTGGAAGTCTTAGTCAGATCGTCGCCTAAAGTCGTCCCCGTACAAAGGACCCGACCTCAACTTTACTCCACACTCATGCTTACCTTTGGTCCTTTGCGACTTGTTGCTTAGCTTCCGATCTTCACCTAGGTTCTTCAACTCCATCCGAAGTTCTCCCGGTGTCACCCAACCACCTCGGTTTCTCGACTCGAGATTCTCCGGGTGTCGCCGAACTTCAACTCAGCTTAAACATTTCTGCACACTCAAGAGTAGCTTATGAGATAAAGATAACACCTTAATTTTGAGCCTTTTCCATGATCAAAACCTAGGCTCGATTATTTGGTGCCCCTGCACCAACACAAAACACGAACTTGAATTGAAATCAATAAGATAACACATTTGTTTAACGTGGTTCGGAGATGATTATCCTACTCCACAGTAATCCTTACGATGGATCATGTTGGTGAATTGATTGTCGCTAGTGGGGGTGAATAGCATCTTCGTTCGTAGATAAAATTTGATCGTGTTCGTCTATATAAAACTTGTTAGCACAGTGAAAATATGAAATACAATACAATTATGAAGACGAATACACAATCACACAAAATACGCAAGCGATATAACGTGGTTCGCAACCTTATGGTTTCTACTCCACGAATTGGGCTCGAATGAGCCCTAGCGATGCCAAACACCACTAACAATCAAAACACTCCTCAACAACAAGTCAGAGGCGGAGAAACCTTGTACAAGTGTTTACAATAATAAACGAAAGGACAACAAGCAAATATAAATACAATACACAAAATCACGTAAAGAAAACTTTACAAATGCGATTTTGGATGCTTGCTTGTTTGGTTGCTTGAGCTGCACTTGGAAACCCTGAATTGCACCAGCAAATCGCCCCAAATTGCTCTAGAAAACGATGCCAAAATCCATCTCCACGAGCTACTTTTATAACCCGCATTCAGGCTAGATTTCGCCTAGCAGTCGACTACTCCTATAGTCGTTGTCTCACAACAGCCCGAGCCACATTGGATAAGTTCTAATGGATAGGACATCAGTCGACTGATTATGCACATCAGTCGACTGATCAAGCCATCACTCGACTATCAAACCCTAACAGTCGACTCGAAAACTTTTTGTTCTCGAAAACTCGACCATCAGTCGACTACTACGACCATAAGTCAATCGCCTCATCGTCGAGTCGACTCTATCACGATCGAATTATAAGCCCAATCGACTGATACAAGTCGACTCAACTGCCAAGTGTCAAAACACTTGACCAATCGACTGGTCCAAAGCCCCAGTTGACTCATAACCTCAACCATGAGGTTTAACACTAAGTATGATGTCCTCATACTTGATAGACCACCCTTAGCCTAGACCTAAGCCTTCTAGCCACCTTCGTCATCCTCACACCTATCGAATCCCTCCAAGTCATCCATGACTTGTTCATCCATACGCTAGCCTTCAGGTGTTTCCATCAGCTATTGTCATGCTAACGTGGTCTACACCACCAAGGCACATTGGTCTTAAGCTGCCAAGACTCCCGCTTGGACTTTATGCCGCCAACCATTGGACTTATACGACCAAGACTCTCGCTTGGACTTTATGCCGCTAATATCACCCCTTGGAATTTCCTTGCCAAACCATGTTGGACTTTCCAATTGCCAAGACTCAAGCTTGGACTTTCCATGCCAAGTACCCATGACTTGGATTTCTCCATCATATGGTCAACCCCCTATCAACCATATAGTCAAACAATGGTCAAACCATCGTCAAACATCAACATACAACTCGAGTCAAACTCGAGTCCGGTCAATCATGACTCAGGTCGATTGCACCAACAGTCTCCCACACTATTCTCAACCATTAAAACTCGACTCGAGTCCAACTCGAGTCTGGTCAATCATAACCTGGGTCGATTGCACCAACAATCTCTCCCTTTTTGATGTTTGACAAAAACCAAACACCTTTGAGTTAGGCCACCTAACTCAAATCTCTTTACCAATTGTCCCAAATTGGTAATCCTATAAATTCTCCCCCTTTTTAACATACATCAAAAAGGTTCTCCTCAAGGTGATCAATGTCTCATATTCCAATGAGATCTTACAATCTCCCCCTTGGTCCAAAGACATCTAGGTTGCCTTCACTCTTCCTAGCGATAAGTCCCATATCACTTAAGAGAGGCTTCCTATAAACTCTTCCGATTTCCAAATTGGGCATCTCACATTCCCATTTCTCCCCCTCATGAGGAAGAACACATCCATCATCCCATGATGGATACCTCCACCTAAAGGCTTGCTCCTCCTTGACCATTGCACCAATAATGTCCTTGGAGAGTTCCTAAGCCTATAGGAACACTAACCAATCGAAATTAAGGGCAAAGATTCAATATTGAACTTTCACCTCCCTTAAAATTCGATATACACCCCAACAACTCTCATAATCCATATCCAATGGATTTTCACCCTTTTAAATGTTTTCCAAAGCATATCCTAGGGTTAGGAGCAGTTAGGGAACCTAGAAATGGCTGAACATGGGCTAAACAAACTTTATTTACCCGAAATCAGTCCATCAGTCGACTACACCATCGATCAGTCGACTGACAATATCATCAGTCGACTGACATACTGTAAGAGTCGACTGATCCCTGATTTTCAGAAATCAGATTTTCAGAAATGAGTTTTGAAAATGTGTAAGTAAATATATGTATTTCGAAAAATTTTGAAACTTCATACGCACATTACTTACATGGAATATAATGGGTGAAAAATAGTTTGAAAATAAAATACCCATTAAAATAAGAGATTGGTACAAAGTTTAAAAACTATTGAAACTTCAATGTTTTTGATCTACTTTGTATCAACTTCTTCAATGGTGATTGCTATCAAAAGATAGACTTCACCAAGGTTTTCTAAAAGGATTTTAAACTAGTTTTGAAAACCTATTTTGAACCATGGACTATGGGCTAGATGTACATGATTTGTACATTAGCTTTCGTCATGATTCATATTTATGATTGAAATAAGTTAAAGTTCATCTAGATGCAACATCTATGCACCTTGAACTTAACTTATTTTCCTAACATCTCACATGTATCTAAGTTGTATAAATCACACACAAGTCAATGTAAATGTGAGATGTGGGATGAGGGTTATTAGGGCTTCATGCATTTTCTAGGCAACTCTATTTGATTCACTTATACATGGGACTTCAAATTATGCCATAGTCCTTAGATCAATTTTAATTAATGCATGAATGATCATGGCATAAATGATAACATAAATAAGCATGGCCAATGATCATGATGTCATTGCATATGATTAAATCTAAATATACATGACATAAACCTATTATCAAGACATATTAAATGATAAAATATGAGATATGATGTCTTGACATGGCAAGATAGAGTATACAAATCAACATACACATCAACCAAGCAAAGACACAATTTTTCACAAACAAAATATTCCATTCACTATAAATTCAGTTCTACAAGCAAAATGGATGTCCAAACACTCTCGACCTTACTATGAAAATAAAAACAAAATACATAATGTGTGCCTAGCTTTCATACCTGGAGCCATCTCCTGGAGGTGGTGGAGGCTGTTGACTCAGGGTCTAGGTTCGCATCATCTCGAATATGTCAATTTGACACTGCTCTAGCCTGCTGAGCAACTGACCAATCTCTTGACCCATGGAGGACATGCGAGAATCTATGGCGGACTGCTCTAGACTGAGCTCCACCCATCGCGTGTCAGCTTCCTCATAGAACTCCTCTAGTTGGGTCTCCATGCGTGCAAGTTGCTCTGACTCTCCGATGGGGCATCGGATAACATCGGTTCATCCTCCTCTAGAGCTGGCTCGTCATGTTCGGCGACTGGCTCTGCAGGCTCCCCAGCTGGCTCTGCAAGCTCCTCAGGTTGAGGCCGAGCAACCCACTCCATCCACCCAAGTCCCATCCGCATGCTGGCTAATGTGAAGTTTCGCACTGTGATGCGGTCGTATGCGTCGGACAATGGCTTCAGGGATCCCCTGGAAATGTTTATGCCTATGCACTCTAACCATGCAGTGATAATATGTCCAAAAGACATATGCACTTTTCCTTATATAGGGGTCACAAAGTGGACTATGAATGGATTATGTTCAATGCCATGTTGATGTCCAGAAGGTGACGCATAGCATACATGAGAAAAAGATAGGGAGGTTGGGTCTTGGCCTGACCCCGAGTCACAATAGGAAGGATACACCCAACAATGACTTTATAAAGTACATTGTTAGGTGCAGATAAATCATTCATTGGAAATATATTTTGACTTAATAGACGAGGGCTAAGAAAGATATGCTCATGCATGGACTCGAGTGATATATGATCAAATGGAGTAGGCAGGGGCACATCAAAACTAGGATAGAAAACAAAAGAGTCATCGGATGATTGACGCTCCAGGAACTCCTACAAAATCGCAGGAGTGAACTCCAAATCACATTTTGCAATGCGAGTGGAGTAAGTCGGGCCATCGTCAACCTTCCTTAAATTGGAGTAAAACTTCTTAAGGAGATCAATGTTTATGGAATGAGTGCAGAGAACAACTTTCATCAACTGGTAATGCCATATGATTTGAATGACATCACCACAATATGCTCTAAAGAATAGCTCGTCCAAGTACCTAACCGGCATGGGTTGGTATGAGAGCGATGAACCTTCATTAGGCTCATTCCTACATTGTTTTCTATATGGATTCAATGAATGCAATGCAATGACACCCAAACATGGTTAAATCAAAATATGATAAGGTAAAGCAATTAGGGTTTGAGTTAGAGAGTATACTTTGGTGCCACTTGGTTCTAGGTCTGAGAGAGATGATCTAAGCAGCAGAAAGCCAGGGAGGATGCCAGAGAAGCACCGAAAAATGGCTGGTCGGAACCCAAACTCGCGGAGGAGGAGAGTGAAAAGTGTGAGAGGTGCCCATTTGCGTGATAGAAGGAGTAAAATAGGAAAAAACAAGGTTAGGTTTTAAACCTAAAGCTTTGGAGGCACCGGCGTGGACACGAGGACGATGGTCAGAAGGTTTGGAACGATCGAAGAAGGAAGCGTCGCATGAAGAAGCTGAACCCTAGGGGTGGGTTCGATCTTATAAAATCGCGGCAATCAGTCGACTCATGTGCCTGATCCGTCGACTGATAGTGGTTCAGCGAGCAGTTCACGACGCTAGCAGTCGATTGCTGGGTTCAACAATCAACTACTGAACCTTATGTGCAGAGCAACAGTAGCATCAATCGACTGATTTGACTAGCAGTCGATTGCTGGGTTCAACAATCGACTACTGAACCTTATGTGCAGAGCAACAGTAGCATCAATCGACTGATTTGACTAGCACTCGACTGTTGGGCTCGGCACTCGAATGTTATATCTTCTGTGCCGAGCTACAATATAATCAGTCGATTGTTGTGGGTCTTCAATTGACTGATAGACCATCAGTCGAGTGCTGGGTTCAGTACTCGACTGTTGAACTCACTGTATCGTGCTACAGTGTGTTCAATCGACTAATTGTCTGAATCAGTCGACTGATATCTGATTTTTAGTTTAGGAATCATGTTAATTTTGATTTCTTTATTTAATTTTGTTCCATTTTAATGTGTTCATGCATGTATATCTAATATATCAGTGTTATGTCTGTGTTTACATATTTATTAATGTATTTTGTTTTTTTATATTTCATTTTCACAATCATTAACATCCAAGGATTTTAATTCCTAGCATCTCACCCTTTCTAAGTGTTTGAAATACACAATCAAGGTGAATCATATATTTTGTGAGATGCAATACACCATAAATATACCTTCCATGAAAACATATGATAAGACACATGAAACATGGAAAGTGTGTGACACATCAAGGTATATAGTGCTTGAGTGTTAATCTCAAATGTCACTTCTAAATTTTAGACAATTTTCTTGATAACTTGATCCCCCAAGTGTGCCAAAAACCCAAATGACACACCAATACCTCTAAGCCTAAATGTACCATGTTTTAATCAATTTTTCACAATTCTCAAGGTTTATTGGCACATCCTAAAATCCCTTAGGATTAAGTTTCAAGCTTATTTCCAAGGTATCACACAACCTTGAAAGTGCTATAAAGTGTCAACTTTACTATGGTTAGGTTAACTACCCACCAATTCAAGTTAACACCCCCAATCCATTTAGCGTGATGGAATCACGCTCTTAGGAACCCAATATCTATTGGAGCTCCTTGAGTTAATTAGGTATTCACTAGGGATAACTTCCCTAGATACCCTCCTAATGACCCTCCTAGGCTTAGAGACCTTGGTCATTTGGGTCTTATCATGGTTAACCTTAGGAATTGCCTCCCTAGTAACCTTCTTAGTGGTCTTTCTAGGTTTCATGGAAACCTTGGCGACTAGACACTCACCATGGTCAATTCTAGGGATGACTTCCCTTGTGACCTTAGTATTCCTAGACCTAGGTTGAGTTCCATAATTAAATGGAACCCTATGGTAGGTCTCCTTGGGCTTAGGTTTGTGACCCAAATATTTCTTGCCCTTGGGTGGACCTTGCTTCCTAGACCCTAGGTTTTGACTCCTAGATCCTAAATCTTGACAATTTGACCCTTTAATTTGATTTTGCATCTTTTTAAGGGTCTTTTCTATTTTTCTCATGTTTTGACCTCAAAACATGATTTTCCAATTCTAATTGCCCAATCTTTGAATTGTCATTTAGTCTTTGGGCATTGTTCCATTTCTTAGGCATATGCCTACCCTTCTTAGGGTTAATGCCTAAATGGTCCTCTACCAACTTAATGGTTTCACCAGGTAGGATTTTTCTAGGGACATTAGTCCCAAATTTCTTCTTATTTCTAAAATTGTAACTCTTAGCCCCTAAACAATAGAATTTATTATTTTTAGCATGTTCTTTATGAATAATAACAAGATTACTTCTAGCATGATTTTTCCTATTACTTAAAGAATGAGCATTATTTAAATTTACTTTAGGCTTTGCTTTAGAAGCTCCCCTACTTGAGATGCTCCTTCTTGACCCTTGATGCATGCGAATGCGACCTCAAATCTCACGATGGAGACTGTCGAGGACTCAAAGTGTGCGCTTGCGCTCAACGCCCGCAAGTGCATGGATGTTGTCAAGTAATAAAAAGATTATCGATCCCACAGGGACTAAGATTCAAGTACCGATTTGGTAAGTGGAGGTTATTGTTCGGAATTCAGATTTAAGGATTGATAATGCAAGGGTTGATGGTGGTCCCAACTCAATACGGTGTCACACGAAAGAAGAAGGAAACTAGTTGCGAGTTTTTGGAAGGGATTCTAGGATTTCGGTTTCGTTTGTGTGTCGCAGAACATGTTGTCAATTGGGTTTTATCTAGAGTTCTAGCTATGGTTTTGTGGAAAGGACATCATACACTCCCCCGATGAGACTTCGCATCTATTGGAAGCTACCTCTACCATTACCAGGTCGACCCCTGGACTTAGGACAGTATAGTCGGTATGAGGATGTCGAATCGATCCCTGTGATGAATAAAAAATGGGGCACGTTTCCTACTCTATCGCATCCTTCTACCCACGGTTATGGGAGATGAGCTCAACCCCTAGGCTCCTCCTTGATTCTCCTAAATCTTAGATACGAGGGTTGTCACCCCTCGTATCAGCTAGCACAGTAGATAGAAAACCAAAACAATAACTATAGCTCTAAAACCAAATGCCAATTGCAAAAAGAAATTCAAGAACAGAATTCAAATTTGGAATAACATGTTCTACGCACACAAACTACTCCCTAATCCTAGAATCGGAGAGTCTACTCCATAGATAAGAGAGGAGAAACACAAAGTATAATGATGTTCGTATAAACAATAGAAATCAAGCAAAGAACAGAAATTACAATGCAATGTGACTCTTCTCTCCGGCGTTGAAGTACAGAATTTGGATCTCTGGTGACTTTCTTCCTCCCCGTTGTGAGTTTCTGAAGCTTTTTAGAGCATCAGAGTGTCATCCTGGTCGTCGTGCCTCCCCTCTAGGGTTTGGGCGTAGCCTCCTTTATATAGACATCAGCCTGGATCTCTCTAAAATCTAGAAAATAACCGACTCACGTCGAAATCGCACAGCACCACACTACCGTGTGTTTCCACATGGGCAGGCCATGTGTGGCACTGTGCTGGCCAATTTCGCCCCTTGTATATGGCCATGTGTAGCCACATGCCCTGGTCATGTCCCCTTCTTCGTCCAGCTGCAAAATGCCCTTCTTTTGCTCTGAAAGTGTGTCGGTTTTCCCATGAAATGCTATCCTACACACAAAAGTACAAAGAGCAGATCTCCGCACTAACAAAATATGAAATGCATGCAAATAAAGTAAAATATGGATGAAACAAACATAAAATGTAATGAGATGTGAGCGAAAACTACTCCTAAAACCCTATATATTTTGCTCACATCAATTCCCCCAGACTTAAATCTTTGCTTGTCCTCAAGCAAACCTCAGTGCCATGAAATTTTAAAAGGTATTGTTCCATATTTAACATGTTAACTAGATTTATCAAGTGGTATTTTACAATCAAAACAAAATAGATATATTCTAGAAATTCACTAAGTTAGCTTCTCGTGCTCGTGCTAAGCGAATCTTCTTAGGGGATACTCATTCCAAGGTAAGTTAAGTCATCATCCTATAGCTTTCCTAAGGTCTCTGGCTCTTAGGCACTTACTTGCCCAAAGTGAGGGTCGTTCCCTAGATCTAGCACAAAGTCTCAAAGGCGTGCTCGGTATTGAGAGAAATTGGTAGGTGTTTCCCCAGTAACCTAACTCGGTCTCAAAGGGGCACCTAACCATTTCCACCCACGATAACTATATTTTTTTATTTTGATTTTTTCAAATTGGCTTCCTCAATCTGAGCATCTTGGTGTGAGCAAAACATATAGGGTTTTAGGAGTAGTTTTCGCTCACATCTCATTTTATTTTATGTTAGTTTCATGCATATGTCACTTTGTTTTGCATGCATTTCCTATTTTCTGGTTCGGAGACCTGCTCTTTGTACTTTTGCATGCAGGATAGCATTTCGTGGGAAAAGGCACACTTTTAGAGTAAAAGAAGGGTATTTTGCAGCTAGACATAGAAGGGGACACGACCAGGGTGTGTGGCTACACACGGTCATGTCCTATGGGCGAGATCAGCCACCCCAGGGCCACACATGGCCTGGCTGTGTGAAAACACACGGCCGTGTGGCGCCCCAGCAGATTGACACGGCTAGAGTTTTTTTTCATATTTCACAGCAATCCAATGTGATGTCTATATAAGGATAGCTCTGCCCAAACCCTAGGTGAGAGGCATGACGGCTGGGACGGCACACCGAAGCCCTAAAAAGCTTCGGGAGCTCGCAATGGGGAGGAAGAACACCGTCGGAGATCCAAGTTCTGCACTTTAATGCCAGAGAGAAGGCCACATTGGCATTGTAAACTTCTATTCTCGCACTTTATTTACTATTGATTCGATCATGAACATACCTTGTGATTTTCCTCTCTTATCTATGGAGTAGTTTCTTCAATTTTAGGATTAGGGGGTAGCTTGTGTGCGTATGACATTTTGCTTCAAATTGAATTCTGTTTTTGAGTTTGAATTTGCAATTAGGATTTGTTTATACCGATATCTATGTGTGTTTGGTTTTCTACCTATTGTGCTTAGGTGATACGAGGGGTGACAACCCTCGTATCTAAGATTTAGGGGATTTATACAAGAAACCTAGGGGTTAGCCTGATCTCTTGTAACCGTGCGTAGAAGGATGCGATAGAACTGGCAACCATTCATCACAGGGATTGATTTGGCATCCTCGTACCGCCTATCCCGTCCTTGTAAGGCAGAGATAGCTCCCGGTAGATGTAGTGGCTCATCGGGAGAGTGTATGATGTCCCTTCCACAAGACCATAATTAGACATTCAGACAATGCCCAGTTGATAACATGTTATGCGACACACAAGCGAAATCAAAGTCCTAGAATCCCTTTAAAAGATCTTGCGGCAAGCTCCTTTCTTCCTCCATGTGACACTGTACTAGAGTTTAGTCCACCGACAACCCTCACAATCATAACCTTTATATTAACTTCTGAACAATAACATCCACTGAACAAATCGGTACTCGAATCTCAGTCCCTGTGGGATCAATAATCTTTTTATTACTTGATGACATTCGTGCACTTGCGGGCATTGAGTGCGAGCACGTGCTTCGAGTCCTCGACGGTATCCATCGCGAGATTTGAGGTCGCGTTCGTGTGCATCAAGTTTTTGGCGTCGTTGTCGGGGACTGATCAATTCGATATCAAATCGAGAAGTGGATAATTGGATAGGATTTAGGATTAGATTTACTTACTTGCTTTATTTCCTTTTTATTTATTTTACTTCAGTTTTAGATTTCCCATATCTAGTTTTAGATTTTATTTTATTTTAGCAGTAGTTTTCTATTTCCTTATTGCCTATTTGATTTTGTTAGATAGATTTGTTTATTTCCTATTTCTTAGTAGTAGGTAGTACTCCTAATTTTTGTGGCTCGGTTCTTCGTATGCTTAGACGCTTAGGATCGGAAGGCCTGATTCTGATCAATTTAGAAATCGAACGAACCTATCATCGCCGGAGAGCTGAATATAAGAGGATGGACGATCAAGTTGCATCCAAAGTAAATCTAGGTAGCCGACTTCTGTGAGATTATGTAGCTCCTAGTGCTAGAGGATTTAGGCCGAGTATAGCTAGACCATCTATTTTGGCAAACAACTTTGAACTTAAACCAGCACTCATACATATGGTCTAGCAGAATCAATTCGGGGGAGTTGCGACTGAAGACCCGAACCGACACCTAGTGACATTCTTAGAAATCTGTTTGACAATGAAGATAAATGGAGTCCTTGTGGACGCGATCCGCCTGAGCCTATTCCCATTCTCATTGCGGGATAAGGCTAAGGCATGGCTTCACTCCCTACCTTCGAGAAGTATTACTATGTGGGAGCAATGTGTGCAGCAGTTCTTGAACAAATACTTCCCACCAAGCAAGACTACTCACATGTGCCATCTTATCAGCTTCTGTCAGAGGGAGGGAGAGTCCTTATTCGAAGCCTGCGATCACTACAAGGGGCTACTCTATCAATGCCCCCACCACAAATTGGAAAGGTGGCTGGTGATCCACATCTTCTACAATGGGATCACGTACGCCACGAAGAAGTCCCTTGATTCTACTGCAGGAGGAGCACTTATGAATAAGACCATAGAGGAAGCGGAAGAGCTAATTGAAGAGGTGGCCCAGAACCACCATCAATGGGCTTCCGAACATGGCCACCCAGCTCCTGCAGCAGAACGATATGCTATCAACTCCATTGACCACTTAACAGTGAGGATGGATGCGCTTAGCAGACAATTCGACTCTTTAAATCCTTCATCTGCATGTGCGACCATTGACATTGGAGAAGGAGTAGCAGCGTATCGAGAGGACTTCTGTGGAGGGAAAGATAGCTTAGAAGAGCAGATCGAGCACTATGATGCGGTTGGGGACTGCAATCTAAGGCCCAACAACCCATACTCCAGTACCTACAATCCCGGATGGAGGAACCACTCAAATATTTCCTATCGGAATAACTCGGGGAACTTCCAATCATTAAGAAGGTATGGGCAGCAGCAGGGCAATGGGCAACAACAACAGAAGTCTAGATTGGAGCTGATGATGGAAGACTTCATTGCTACCCAAACAAAGGCCAATGAGGAATTTTGTCGCCAACATTAGAAATCTGAAGAGTCAATCAGAGACTTGAAGGGCACTGTAGACGGTATTGCAAGTCACACAAGGATGTTGGAGACACAAGTGACCCAAATAGCCCAAACCGTGTCAAAATCCATAAAAAGTTCTCCATCAGTACCCGAGCCAAGTCAGGCTAAAGAAGAAGGAGTATACAATAAGGGAGTGGGGCAGAGAAATAGATTCGCTAAGGGGTGTACAACCATGATTTCCACCCTACATGACCAAGCTGAAATTGAAGATAAGATTCCACCACAGCTTGAGGACCCCGGTGAATTTGTTATCCCCTGCTCGATATATGGGGAAAACTTCGATGAAGCACTGTGTGACTTGGGGTCATCAGTAAGTGTGATGCCCTATGCATACTATCTGAAGATGAGACTGAATGGGCTCGAACCAGTGAATCTTGGTATTCGTATGGGGGACAACTCAGTCAAGGAACTCGTTGGCTTGCTAGCACACGTGCCTGTGGTTGTCGAGAACTTTGTGATCCATACAGATTTCCTCATACTTGACACAGAACCAAATCCCCAAAATCCCATCATTTTGGGAAGGCCTTTTTTTGGCAACTGCGGGGGTGTGCATAGATGTTAAGGCACACCAGATATCCTTAGAGGTAGATCGGGATATCATCCTCTTCAGCCTATCAGAGTGTAGAGCTCCCTACCTAGACGGCTTCACTTTCAGCAGGTTAAAGTTGAGGCCACCAGATGTCGATTCCAAGACAAATGAATGGAGGTTCACTAAACCTCCATAGCCAAGTTGATAATGGAGTGTGGTCGAGCTAAATGACCTTAAACAAAATGCTTCTTGGGAGGCAACCCAAGTTTAGTTTTTAGGTTTTCCTTTGATTGAATTGCATGCATTTAGTTAATTTGAACATTGATTTCCATTTCGGTTAGCATTAGGACCAGAAGAGAACTTTGCTCGGTAAAAATAAAATCCATATTAGCTTACACGGCAAAGCGTATGAGAAAATTCGGACCATTGTGCAAAAAGGGGAGAAAAAGAGGGGACACACGGCCTGGCCGTGTGTTTTACCACGACCGTGCCCGATCGACCCAAGGCGCACATGGCCTGGCCATGTATTTTCACACGGCCGTGTCGCACAAGGGTTAAGTAGGACAAGCCATGTGTTTTCACCCCATTTGCATCGTGTGCTTCGATTTTTCTTGGCCTAGCCATGTAGATTCTTCTTCCCCACCACGTAGAAGCTTTTCCAACCTTCAAGGAAGCCAAAAGAAGCAAGGATGTGGAGGACCAAGCAAGTAGCATCTCGATCCGGTGCTTCAGAGCGACAGGCAAGGTGAACTGACACCCCACAAGCTCTAGAGGAAGGTAACGCTCTTCCAACCCTTCTTTTTCGCAACAATGAACATAGGGATAGATATAACATGCTTTCTACTCGCAAACTCACTGTAACTAGGTATCTTGATGAAGATTTACTAGAGTCCTTAGGGTTGTTGGGCGACATTCAAGCCCTATTTGCAAAAATGGGGTGGGAAGAGATAATGGGAATAAGACACCCAACCTACCCTAGGATACTTTTAGAATTTTTGAGTTTCTTAGAAGCGGAAATTTTAATAGGTAGAGAGAGCGAAGAGGGTAGGATCACCTTTAGAATATTTAACATTGAGTATGAATGGACCCTTCACCAATGGAATTCATGCTTTGGCCTGCCGAGTGGGGGAGAGAGAAGAACCCCTATTGGGTTTAACTCTCGGATATTTTGGACCGAGTTGACAGGAGAGCATGCTTACGACCCTTCTAGGGCCAAAGCGTCACACCTCCAAAACCCCATTTTCCGATACCTCCACCGCATCATGGCCAGTACTATATTTGATCGTGGGGAGAGTGACGGTGTAGTAAGAGCTAGCGAATTGCTTTGCCTCTGGGACATGCTACAAGAAAGGAGTAGCATCGATGTAGGGTCCCACTTCATCAGACATTTAGTGAAGATGGGCAAAGCAGCGAGAGGAGAGATTAATGTGGGAGGCCTACTTACCCACAATTGTCATAGGATGGGGTACAATTACACTGCATTAAGGAGTATAGAGGGGAGCCCTAGGATCGACCTAGGAGTGTGTATGGCGATGAAGATGATTGTAAGAGAGAAACACTCCTTATTCTTTGTAAAGAAAAACCTA
Source organism: Wurfbainia villosa (assembly GCA_025175895.1). Classification (NCBI taxonomy): domain Eukaryota; kingdom Viridiplantae; phylum Streptophyta; class Magnoliopsida; order Zingiberales; family Zingiberaceae; genus Wurfbainia; species Wurfbainia villosa. Next base: position 63,026,772 of record CM046001.1, on the reverse strand, counting down.
ACAGCCCTTAGGCTCCCCGACCCTAATCATACCACCATCACCACATGCGCCAACTGGCGCTTGGACCTGATAGTGGAGTCCTCTCTATATGAGGGACCATCCACATCGGTGCCCATCTCTCCCCTTTTGCATCACTCTCCCTCCAGTCCACACATGCATAGGAGCCCACCTAGTCCACGTCGACATGAGCCTGCACTTGCACCACCATCTTTTTCTACTTTTGAGCACGATGCAGGTACATCGGCCTATGATTTCTCAGAGTTTCGATCGCACCTTGACGATATATTCGCCAAGCAACAGACACAGAGGCAGCGATGGGAGGAGAAGAGTGCCTACACGTAGGCGGAGTTCCAAGGCTTCCAGGAGCTCTTTCAGCGGGTTGAGGAGTTCTACGATGAGGCCCGCATCTCTTCCAGGAGGCGGTTGCCTGTTGCCAGGATGAGGCCGCCTACCGCCAGAAGATGCGGCAGCACATGCATGCCCAGCAGGCACAGTGGGCTAGGGAGGAGGAGCACCAAGCAGCCACTGCATCCACCAATTCTCAGATCGACTACATGTACATGTGGCATTAGTGGCTCAGTAGCTTAGATGCCAAGGCTTCCAGATTTTCCACCTCGCCCACCATACTAGAGGTATACTTTCATTTAAGTCTGGGGGGCCCCAAATTTTATTTTGTTTCTAGCAGTAGTTTTTTTCTTGATATTTACATTATTGTTAGCATTCATTAGTTCATGCATAGGTTGTTGAGTTTCTTTCAACACTTAGTTTTTGTTATCTGTAAAGCTGCCTCAGTAGTATTTTTGTTAAAAGTCTTCTTCGTGAGTTGTTTCCATGAGTAGTATAACTTCGTTTACCTTGAGGTATTTTATTTTATTGGCTATGAATGAATATTCTAGACCTACACTGGTTAGCTTCTATTTTTACACCTACACATGCCGAACATTCTGAAAGGGAGAGTCTAGTACATACCTAGTTATGATTCATCTCAGTAATTTAGTACTTTGGAATCCACAGGTGACCCTAAGATTGCGATTTTAGTTACTGGAGATGCTCGGATTGTGTAAGCCAATTCAGAAAAATCAAAATCCTAGTGAGCCGAAAAATAAAAGAGAGAAAGGAAAAGAAAAGAGAAATAAAAAATTGAAAAGAAAAAGAAAAGAAAACAAAGAAGAGAGAGATTATGAGGGATAAAAAAACAATTATCGTGGGTGGAAATGGCTAGGTGCCCCTTTGAGACCGAGTTAGGTTACTGGGGAAACACCTACCAATTTCTCTCAATATCGATCACACTTTTGAGACTTTGTGTGTAACGCCCGTAAAATTTCTAGCAATTTTACGAGAGTTTTTGGCTTTACAATAATGGGCTTGATGTGGGCTTTTTCGAAAAATAAAAGAAAATAGCCAAAAAGAGATGCAAGGCCTAGGAATTGAACCCCAAACCTCTAGAGATAGCCAAGCCCTATAGATGCACCCATTAACCAGAAGCCCAATAGGATTATATCATTAGAAGAAGAGGGGAAATTGTAGATAAGTGTGATGAGGGTAAATGAAGGGGCATGGAAAAGAGAAGAGAAACTTCTCTTCCTCCCTTTATAAAGAAGAAGGAAGTTTCCACTTGGCCACTTCTTCTTCCCTTCTTCTTCCTCACCGAAAACCCTCTCTCTCCCTCTCCATCTTCATCCTTTGGCCGAAACCCCCATTCAAGCAAGGAGAAAACTAGGTGGCTTCCATTAGGTCATCTCCCAAGCAAAGCGAAGGAAGTAAGATTCCCTCACCTGCAGTATATTAGTTTTGTAGGATAGGTTACATGAAAGAAATATGAAGTTGTAGCCCTCTATGTTTCGGCTAACTAAGTTTATGGGCTAGTATTCATGAAAATGCTACTAGGGAAAATTTTTATGGGCTGTATACTTCAAGAAGGAATCTTTAGGTGTCAAAAGTCCAAGGATTTTAGCCTTACATGTTTCGGCCAACCCAAGCTTTTGGGGTTAGGGTTGCATGAACTTGATTCTAAGGTTGTGTTCATAAATGGTATGCTTCAAGTAGGAATCTTTAGGTGTCCAAAGTCCAAGGATTTTAGCCCTACATGTTTCGGCCCACCCACGCTTTTGGGGGTCGGATTGCAAGAACTTGATTCTAAGGTTATGTTCATAGAGTGTAGGCTTCAAGTAGGAATGTTTAGGTAATAAAAACCCAAGCTTGAGCCCTTACATGTTTCGGCCAACCAAGATATTTAGGGCTAGGGTTGCATGAAAAGGCTTCTAAGGGAAGTAGGAGATGTTATATGCTTCATGTAGAAGTTTTAAGTGACAAAAAAAATATACAAGGTTTGATACCTTACATGTTTCGGCCAACATTGGTTCTAGGGTTAGGGTTTCATGAAACCACCCCCCCCTTATGAAGTTATGTTATGTGTATGAGTTTAATATGTTAGGAAATGAAAATATGCCTATGAAATATGCTTAGGGTTCATGATGTAATATGCTATGAAATATGCTTAGGTGATGAACATGTTTTATGATTTAATATGCCATGAATATGCCTAGGAAATATGCTCATGTGATGAACATGTTTATGATATAATATGCCATGAAATATGCCTATGTGATGAACATCTTTTATGATTTAACATGCCATGAATATGCCTATGAAATATGCTTAGGTGATGAACATGTTTGTGATGTAATATTCCATGAATATGCCTAGGAAATATGCTCATGTGATGAACATGTTTATGATATAATATGCCATGAAATATGCCTATGTGATGAACATGTTTTATGATTTAACATGCCATGAATATGCCTATGAAATATGCTTGTGTGATGAACATGTTTGTGCTTTAGGACCCCTTTATGTTATGAATGCATGTATGCTATGAAATGTCTAAGATGGAGATGCTTCCCTTTCAAGTAGGGATTAAGAGCTCTCCTTATGATAAGATAAGATGGAGATGCTTCCCTTTCAAGTAGGGATTAAGAGCTCTCCTTATGATAAGATAAGATGGAGATGCTTCCCTTTCAAGTAGGGATTAAGAGCTCTCCTTATGATAAGACAAGAAAGAAAGGAATTAAGTATTTTACTTTGTAAGAGGTTAAGTACCCGACCCGTCAGGTGGTCGTTAATCAAATCCATAGGGACATAAGAAGATGTAAGAGGTCTTGCCCTGGTAAGACGTAAGAGGTCTTGCTCTAGTAGGTCTGGTGGCTCGCTACCCCAGCCTATTAGGGAACGTGCATTATGTGGTACTTAACCTGGGGCCCCTCATGCAAGTTATGATTATGTTGAAGTATCTATATGTATATGTTTTGAAAAGAAAGGACTTTTATGAAATTATGAATGCTTATGGTTAAGTTTATGAATGCTTATGAACTTGTCCTTTATGCATGTTTAGATTTCATGATGCCATGAATGCTTATAGTTAAGTTTAAGAATATTTGTGACTATGGACTTTATGCATGTTTAGATTTCATGATGCCATGAATGCTTATAGTTAAGTTTAAGAATATTTGTGACTATGGACTTTATGCATGTTTAGATTTCATGATGCCATGAATGCTTATAGTTAAGTTTAAGAATATTTGTGACTATGGACTTTATGCATGTTTCAGATTTATGATGTTACAGATACTTATGTTATGAATGCTTATGGTTAAGTTTATGAATGCTTATGAACTTGTCCTTTATGCATGTTTAGATTTCATGATGCCATGAATGCTTATAGTTAAGTTTAAGAATAGTTGTGACTATGTACTTTATGCATGTTTCAGATTTATGATGTTACGGATACGTATGTTAGGAATGCTTATGGTTAAGTTTATGAATGCTTATGAACTTGTCCTTTATGCATGTTAGATTTTATGAAGTTATGATGCTTATAGTTGAGTTAAGAATAATTGTGATTATGTACTCTATGCATGTCTAAGATTTATAATGTTATGGATTCCTGATGTCATGAATGCTTATGTTAAATTATGCCCTGCTTAGGTTTAATTATGCTTAGCATGCAGATGTAAACTCTATGCCATGCTTAGGTTTTATTACGTGGGTATGTTGATAATTAGTGTTGCTATCAAACACTTAGGCTATTTATGCTAGTATGCTCATGTTTCTAATTGCTTGATGAAGTTTGTGGCTTTTGTGAGTAGGCAAGAATCTTACTAAGATATATGCTTATAGTTTATGTTGTCCATATACTGCAGATAAAGGAAACCTGAACTAGCAGGAAGGGCCGAGTGTGTGTGATAGTGGCATGGTGGAGAAAGATCCTGTTACTATCTGCTTATATTACATGCACAATGAACCACTTAAGACTTTGCTTCCACTTATAAGACTTATGAACCATTAGTATCATGTTGGATGATGCTTATTTATGTTACTGTTCAAGTACTTAAGAACTCATGAATGACTCTTTATGTTATGCATGTTAGAAATGAGACAAGATATGTTAACATGCTGACTATGAATATGATATGTGACGCATGTGCAAAAGAAGGTTTAAGTTATGATAACATGTTAAAAAAAAAATAAAAAAAAAATAGTAAAGTAGCGCCGCCCTGAGAGCAGATAAGGGCGGGCGTTACAGGTTGGTATCAGAGCGGGTTCACCTTTCCACTATCACACATCAAGCCTCCTTCCTGCTGTTTCCAAGTAAGTAACTTTATGTATACTTAAGTTTCTTTTATAATGAAGAATGTTTTCTATTTAGATAGAAATAATACCTCATCATGATTTAGTAGAAGGGAATCACACTTGTGATTTAGATAGAAATAATACTTCGTCATGCCTTGTATAATGGAACCATACTTGTGGCTTAGATAGTGATGATACCTTACCAAGCTTTATATGATGGAACACGTCTCTAACCTAGAAATATCACTAGAAAGGATACCTTGGCTTGTTTAAGATGTGGGATGTTAGATGCTTGTATATGAGAAGAAATTATAATAATACCTTAATTAATTATTTATTTATCACTTAGATAACATGAACGGGAGACATAGTGCTAGAGGGAATGACTCAGCGCCCCCACCAGATTTGATGCATGTGGTTACAGAGCTACAACGTCAGGTTGCAGAACAACAACTAGTTATCAATGCTCTCACGAATCAACAAGGGAACCCTAGCACCACACCAGGGGCACAGAACGTAACTCCTAACATGACCACTATGGTGCAAGCACCGCTAATCAATGTCGCCGGTCCGCCGAAACCTATCTCGATTCAAGGCGGAGGTCAAACAGAAAATTTCTCTGGTGCCGGAGAACCATGGGATGCCCAAGCCTGGTTCAAAACAGTTGAGAGCATCGTGGAGCTGTTGGATTGGCCCGAGCATGAAAAGATAAAATGTGCCTCATTCTGTCTTTCCGGAGATGCAAGGATGTGGTGGGAGAGAGTCAAAGCAAAGAGACAAGTAAATCAAATGAGGTGGACAGACTTTGAATCGGAGTTCTTCGAGGAGTTCTTTCAGAGACGGATCACAAATAAGCACTATGATGAGTTCCTCGAGTTCCGACAAGGCGATCTATCAGTTAGTGAAGCTATGAAAAGGTTCAACCGACTGGCACGTCTCGCCTGCAGTTAGTATGCGAAAGGGAGAGGATCGGACTCACAAAATGTTGCGACCAGAGATAGCCCTGAATGTGGCCGACAGAGTCAATCGACCCTAGACCGCCGAAGAGCTATTCAGTAGTGCACTGGTCACCGAGCACTACCTGAACAACATCAGTCAGCAGAGTAAGGCGCGGACCGGGGATTCGAAATCTCAGAATACTAGCTGGAAGAGGGACCGCAGTGGCAAGAAGAAACAGTGGAATGACCCAAAAGGGGGCCCAGGGAACAGCCAAACGGGGTATCCCGACTGTCCTACATGTGGGAAGAAGCATCCGGGGGAATGTCGTCAGGGCACGAGGAAGTGTTACAACTGTGGACTAGAGGGGCACATAGCTTGGAACTGCCCTACCCGAGTTCAGGCACCTCCTCGGTATGTCCGATGCAGGAGCTCCTCCACAGCTTCACCATATGCAGGCTACGATAGAGGGTCCTCATATAAGCCAAGGGAGACTGGAAGCCCCACCCGTTGGGACAAATGCCAGGGTGTTCTCCCTCACCAGGGAGGATGTGGCGAGTGCCTCGACGGTTGTCACAGGTCAGATATTTATTTTCAGTCAGTATGCTACTGTGTTATTTGACACTGGGGCAACCCATTTGTTCATCTCTACGCCTTTCACAAGAAAGATTGATAGGCATCCCCAAGTCTTGGACTATAAATTTTTAACCACGTTACCTTCGAGAGAAGTGATGCCATCCACCCATATTCTGCGCGCCGCACCAATTAGACTCGCAGACAGGGAGCTCTATTGTGACCTGATAGTCCTAGATATGTAGGACTATGATGTTATATTGGGCATGGATTTTCTGCACAAGTACGGTGCTTCAATTGAGTGCCGTAAATGGAGGCTGACCTTCCGACCCAAAGCAGAGGTTTCATTTGAGTTTATCGGGGAGTCAAAGAAAGGAACGAGGAAATTTTTATCGGTGCTAAAAGCCCAAAGAATGTTAGAAAAGGGATGCACCGGATTTCTAGCACATGTGGTGGAACCCATATCAGCAAAGAACCAGAAGATAGAAGATGTCAGAGTGGTATGTGACCATCCAGAGGTATTCCCTGATGACCTACCTGGATTACCGCCTGATAGAGAAATTGAGTTCGAGATCGAATTGATTCCCGAAACTAATCCGATCTCCAAGGCACCTTACCGTATGGCAGTGAGTTGAAAGAACTTGAAATAGCTACGGGAGTTACTTGACGAGGATTTATCCGCCCAGTCACTCACCATGGGAGCTCAGTCTTGTTCATAAAGAAAAAGATGGGTCTATGCGAATGTGTATAGACTAAGCACCAACAACGCGTGACCATCAAGAATAGGTACCCCTTCCTGTGATCGACGAATTCGACCAACTGAAGGGAGCTACTGTCTTTTCCAAGATCGATCTCAGGTCTGGCTATCATCAAGTAAAAGTAAAGCCAGGCGATATTCCGAAGACGGCCTTCCGAATGAGATACGGACATTATGAGTTCGTAGTTATGCCCTTCGGAGTAACCAATGCTCCTGCGATGTTCATGGACCTGATGAATCGAGTATTCTCGGCCTTCCTCGACAAATTTGTAATCATTTTCATCGACGATATTCTTATCTACTCGAGAGACCGAGAAGAGCATGCTGAACATCTGAAGACCGTAATACAGATTCTTCAGAAAGAGCAACTATAGGCGAAATTCTCCAAATGTGAGTTCTGGCTCAATCAAGTGTTGTCCTTGGGTCATGTCATCTCTAAAGAAGGAATCATGGTAGACCCAATAAAGATTGAAGCTGTGAGGAACTGGAATAGGCCAAGGAATGCGAGTGAAATCAGAAGTTTTCTCGGGCTAGCAGGCTATTACAGAAAATTTGTAGAGGAATTCTCTAGAATTGCAGGCCCTATGACAGCCCTCACTCGAAAGGACCAGCAATACAAATGGACTGAGGACTGTGAGAGGAGTTTTACAGAACTGAAAAGGAGACTAACCAGCGCTCCCATTCTGACTCTCCCTGAAGATAATGAAAGCTTCGATATGTATAGTGACGCTTCTAAACTCGGGCTCGGAGCTGTACTTATGCAAAATGGCAAGGTTATCGCTTACGCCTCTAGACAGCTCAAGGAGCACGAAAGAAATTATCCTACCCATGACTTAGAACTAGCAGCCATGGTGTTCGCTCTGAAAATATGGAGGCACTACTTATACGGAGCTCGGTGCAGGATTTATACAGACCACCAAAGTCTGAGATATTTCTTCACTCAGAAAGAACTAAATATGAGGCAACGCCGATGGCTCGAGCTAGTCAAAGATTATGATTGTGAGATATTCTATCATCCCGAAAAGGCCAACAAAGTGGCAGATGCACCGGCGAAAGTAAAGTCCGCTTGATGTCCTTATCGATGCTATCTCAACCCTTGAAAAGGGAAATAATGAATTACGGGATAGAGATTATTTCTGGACAACTTTCCACCATGACGATAGCGCCGACGCTGTTCGACGATATAATGGGAAAGCAAGATGGTGATTTAGACATCCAGAAGATCAAACAGGAAGTCCTGGAAGGAAGGGATAATAGATTCCGCATTTCCAACAGCGGGCTATTATACCTCCGGGACTGACTATGTATTCCGGACGATCCGGAATTACGGAAGAAGATACTCGAGGAATCCCATGGAACACCTTATTCTATGCATCCTGGATCTAATAAAATGTATCAGGACTTAAGAGATAAATTTTGGTGGTCCGGCATGAAAAGGGATGTGGCTCAGTACGTCAAGACTGCCCGACCTACCGAAAGTTAAAGCGAACACCGTAAACCCGGGGATTACCTGCAAGTGGAAATGGGAAGAAATTTCTATGGACTTCATCTCGGGATTACCCAGAACAACAAATGGTTACGATGCTATATGGGTAATCATAGACCGGTTGACAAAGTCTGCCCATTTCCTGGCGATTAAGATGACCTATTCGGTGGAGCAGCTAGCTCAATTATATGTCAAGGAAATTATCAGATTACATGGAGTGCCTAAGGCTATTATTTCTGACCGTGATGGCCGTTTTACCTCCCATTTTTGGGAATGTGTTCAGAAGGCTCTTGGCACAAAGCTGAGATTCAGCACTGCGTTTCATCCTCAGACCGACGGTCAGACAGAAAGAGTGAACCAGGTGCTGGAAGATATGTTGCGGGCTTGTGCTCTAGACTTTAAGGGGAGCTGGTGTCGATATTTGTGCTTGGCGGAATTTGCTTACAACAACAGCTACCAGGCTACTATTGGAATGGCACCATATGAAGCTCTATACGGGAGAAGATGCAGGTCTCCTATCTGTTGGTACGAGGGTGGTGAAAGGAGGGAAATGGGTCCTCAGGCCGTTATTATTGACAATACCACCCGCGCTATACAGAATATCCGTCAGAGAATCGAAACTGCTCATAGCCGATAAAAGAGCTATGCGGATATGCGGCGTAGACCGTTAGAATTCGAAGTCGGAGACCTGGTATTTCTCAAAGTGACCCCTATGAAGGGAGTGATGAGATTCAGAAGGAAGGGTAAACTGAGTCCACGCTACATGAGACCGTATCCAATATTGCAGAGGGTTGGCAAGGTAGCTTACAAGCTGGAGCTGCCTCACGAGATGTCAGCTATACACAACGTGTTCCATGTCTCTGTGCTCAAGAAATGCATATTCAGTGCGGACCAAGTGATTGAGCCACAGACTGTACAAGTTCAAGAGGACCTGAGTATGGAAAGTCGGCCTATCCAGATACTGGACCGAGAGGTAAAGAGGCTAAGGAACAAAGAGGTGCCCTTAGTGAAGGTCCTGTGACAGAATCAACGATACGAGGAAGCTACCTGGGAACGAGAGGAGGACATGAAGCAGAAATACCCAGAATTGTTTTAAGTTTCAAGGACGAAACTTTTACAAGGTAGGAGGGATTGTAATGCCCGTAAAATTTCTAGCAATTTTACGAGAGTTTTTGGCTTTACAATAATGGGCTTGATGTGGGCTTTTTCGAAAAATAAAAGAAAATAGCCAAAAAGAGATGCAAGGCCTAGGAATTGAACCCCAAACCTCTAGAGATAGCCAAGCCCTATAGATGCACCCACTAACCAGAAGCCCAATAGGATTATATCATTAGAAGAAGAGGGGAAATTGTAGATAAGTGTGATGAGGGTAAATGAAGGGGCATGGAAAAGAGAAGAGAAACTTCTCTTCCTCCCTTTATAAAGAAGAAGGAAGTTTCCACTTGGCCACTTCTTCTTCCCTTCTTCTTCCTCACCGAAAACCCTCTCTCCCTCTCTCCATCTTCATCCTTTGGCCAAAACCCCCATTCAAGCAAGGAGAAAGCTAGGTGGCTTCCATTAGGTCATCTCCCAAGCAAAGCGAAGGAAGTAAGATTCCCTCACCTGCAGTATATTAGTTTTGTAGGATAGGTTACATGAAAGAAATATGAAGTTGTAGCCCTCTATGTTTCGGCTAACTAAGTTTATGGGCTAGGATTCATGAAAATGCTACTAGGGAAAATTTTTATGGGCTGTATAATTCAAGAAGGAATCTTTAGGTGTCAAAAGTCCAAGGATTTTAGCCTTACATGTTTCGGCCAACCCAAGCTTTTGGGGTTAGGGTTGCATGAACTTGATTCTAAGGTTGTGTTCATAAATGGTATGCTTCAAGTAGGAATCTTTAGGTGTCCAAAGTCCAAAGATTTTAGCCCTACATGTTTCGGCCAACCCAAGCTTTTGGGGTTAGGATTGCATGAACTTGATTCTAAGGTTATGTTCATAGAGTGTAGGCTTCAAGTAGGAATGTTTAGGTAATAAAAACCCAAGCTTGAGCCCTTACATGTTTCGGCCAACCAAGATATTTAGGGCTAGAGTTGCATGAAAAGGCTTCTAAGTGAAGTAGGAGATGTTATATGCTTCATGTAGAAGTTTTAAGTGACAAAAAAAATATACAAGGTTTGATACCTTACATGTTTCGGCCAACATTGGTTCTAGGGTTAGGGTTTCATGAAACCACCCCCCCCCCCCCTTATGAAGTTATGTTATGTGTATGAGTTTAATATGTTAGGAAATGAAAATATGCCTATGAAATATGCTTAGGGTTCATGATGTAATATGCTATGAAATATGCTTAGGTGATGAACATGTTTTATGATTTAATATGCCATGAATATGCCTAGGAAATATGCTCATGTGATGAACATGTTTATGATATAATATGCCATGAAATATGCCTATGTGATGAACATCTTTTATGATTTAACATGCTATGAATATGCCTATGAAATATGCTTAGGTGATGAACATGTTTGTGATGTAATATGCCATGAATATGCCTAGGAAATATGCTCATGTGATGAACATGTTTATGATATAATATGCCATGAAATATGCCTATGTGATGAACATGTTTTATGATTTAACATGCCATGAATATGCCTATGAAATATGATTGTGTGATGAACATGTTTGTGCTTTAGGACCCCTTTATGTTATGAATGCATGTATGCTATGAAATGTCTAAGATGGAGACGCTTCCCTTTCAAGTAGGGATTAAGAGCTCTCCTTATGATAAGATAAGATGGAGATGCATCCCTTTCAAGTAGGGATTAAGAGCTCTCCTTATGATAAGACAAGAAAGAAAGGAATTAAGTATTTTACTTTGTAAGAGGTTAAGTACCCGACCCGTTAGGTGGTCGTTAATCAAATCCATAGGGACATAAGAAGACGTAAGAGGTCTTGCCCTGGTAAGACGTAAGAGGTCTTGCTCTAGTAGGTCTGGTGGCTCGCTACCCCAGCCTATTAGGGAATGCGCATTATTAGGAAAACATGCAGATGTAAACTCTATGCCATGCTTAGGTTTTATTACGTGGGTATGTTGATAATTAGTGTTGCTATCAAACACTTAGGCTATTTATGCCAGTATGCTCATGTTTCTAATTGCTTGATGAAGTTTGTGGCTTTTGTGAGTAGGCAAGAATCTTACTAAGCTATATGCTTATAGTTTATGTTGTCCATATACTGCAGATAAAGGAAACCTGAACTAGCAGGAAGGGCCGAGTGTGTGTGATAGTGGCATGGTGGAGAAAGACCCTGTTACTATCTGCTTATATTACATGCACAATGAACCACTTAAGACTTTGCTTCCGCTTATAAGACTTATGAATCATTAGTATCATGTTGGATGATGCTTATTTATGTTACTGTTTAAGTACTTAAGAACTCATGAATGACTCTTTATGTTATGCATGTTAGAAATGAGACAAGATATGTTAACATGCTGATTATGAATATTGTAGCGCCCGCCCTTATATGCTCTCAGGGCGGCGCTACTTGCGTCTATATATTTTTTTTTTATTAGCATACTACATATGGATCCGTTCAAAGTCTACATGCTTAAACAGGTTATCATAACTGAAACCTTCTTTGGCACATGCATCACCTATCTTATTCATCACTAGCATGACCACATATCTTATCTCATTTCATAACATGCATAACGAAAGGATTCGTTCATGAGTTCTAACATATCGAACCTCTTAAATAAAGGGATACTCATTAAACACAAGTCTTATAAGCGGAAGCAATGTCTTAAATTGTTCTTAGAGCATATAATATAAGCAGATAGTGAAGGGTCTTCTTCCACCATGCCACTATCACACACGCACATGGCCCCTCCTGCCACTTCCTCTAGTGCAGACTTCCTTTATCTGCAGTATATGGACAACATAAACTATAAGCATATAGCTTAGTAAGATCCTTGCCTACTCACAAAAGCCACGATTTCATCAAACTATTAGAACATGAGCATGCTGGCATAGAAAATGACCTAAGCATTTCATAGCAACACTAATCAACAACATATCCGTAATAGTACAAAAGAACTAAGCATGGCATAGAATTGTTCATAAGCGTGTTAAGCATAATTAATCTAAGCAGGCATACTAACATGAGCGCTATAATCGCATAAACTAAGCATGCATGAAAGACGTATTCATAAGCGTTTTAAAACTTAACATTAAGCATTCCTAACCTAAGCCTTCGTAACAACATACATCTTAATCCTACATAAAGCACATAGGTACGAACATTCTTCAAGTAACCATAACCATTCATCAGGAAAATCCAAACATGCATAAAGGACGTAATCATAAGCATTTGGTTAACTTGAACATAAACATTTGTAATAAGATAAACCCTAATCATGCAGAAGGAACATAATCGCAAGTATTCTTAACCTTACCCATAACCTTCACCACATCATAAATTCTAAACTAGCATAAAGTACATAGTCACCACATACTTAGACTTAACTCTAAACATCATAACTTCATAACATCTAGCATGCATAAAGAACCTAGTTCGTAAGCCTTCAGAGCATTTAACATAAGCATACACAATATCATAAAAGTCTTTTCTTTTCAAAACATATACTTATAAATACTTCAATATCATCATAACTTCATAACATCTAGCATGCATAAAGAACCTAGTTCAGTAAGCATTGAGCATTTAACATAAGCATACACAATATCATAAAAGTCTTTTCTTTTCAAAACATATACTTATAAATACTTCAATATTATCATAACTTCATAACATCTAGCATGCATAAAGAACCTAGTTCGTAAGCATTCAGAGCATTTAACATAAGCATACACAATATCATAAAAGTCTTTTATTTTCAAAACATATACTTATAAATACTTCAATATTATCATAACTTCATAACATCTAGCATGCATAAAGAACCTAGTTCGTAAGCATTCAGAGCATTTAACATAAGCATACACAATATCATAAAAGTCTTTTCTTTTCAAAACATATACTTATAAATACTTCAATATCATCATAACTTGTTTGGGGGGCCCCAGGTTAAGTACCACATAATGCGCGTTCCCTAATAGGCTGGGGTAGCGAGCCACCAGTCCTATTAGAGCAAGACCTCTTACGTCTTACCAGGGCAAGACCTCTTACGTCTTCTTGTGTCCCTATGGATTTGATTAACGACCACCGACTGCCTGGTACTTAACCTCTTGCAAAGTAAAATACTTAATTCTTTTCTTTTCTGGACATAATATAAAGAATGCTCTTGATCCCCATCATAAGAAGGAAGCATCTCCATCTTATCTTATCATAAGGAGAGCTCTTGATCCCTACTTGAAAGGGCATCTCCATCTTATCTTATCATAAGGAGAGCTCTTGATCCCTACTTGAAAGGAAGCATCTCCATCTTATCTTATCATAAGGAGAGCTCTTGATCCCTACTTGAAAGGAAGCATCTCCATCTTAGTCATTTTATAAGGACACATGCATTCATAACATAAGAGTACCATAAAGGGGTCCTAAAGCATAAACGTGTTCATCACATAAGCATGTTTCATGACACATTGCATCGTAAACATGAAGCATATTTCCTAAGCATATTCATGAAATATTAAATCACAAAACATGTTCTTTACCTAGGTATATTTCATGGCACAATACTCCATAAACTTGAAACACATTCCCGAAGCATATACATGGCATATTACTTCACACAACATGTTCATCACGGCATATTACATGGCACATTACATCATAACATGAAGCATATTTCCTAAGCCTATTCATGGCATATTAAATCGTAAAACATGTTCATCACATAGCCTAATTTCATGTTGCATTGAATCATAACATATTCATCACCCAAGCATAGTTCATGTCATATTAAAAACTATACACATAGCACAATTACATATAGGTGTTTTCATGAAACCCTAACCCTAAAACCATGGGCGGCAGAAACTTGTAAGGGGGCTCAAGCTTAGGTTTTGTCCCCTAAAATTCATTCATAAAGCATTATAACCTAGCTTAGCATCATGAGGGATATTTTCATGCCACCCTAACCCTAGTTACCTAGGGTGGCCAAAACCTATAAGGGGCTCAACTAGGGTTCTTGTCACCTAATATTCATTCATGAGCACTATAACTTATTCTAGTGTCATTAGAACCATTTTCTTGCAACCCTAACCCTAGATAGATGAGTTGGCGAACCATGGAATGGGTTCAACTAGGGTTCTTGTCACCTAATATTCATTCATGAGCACTATAACTTATCCTAGGGTTATTAGAAACATTTTTCTTGCAACCCAAACCCTAATTATATGAGTTGGCGAAACTTGTAATGGGTTCAACTTAGGTTTAGTCCCTAGAATTCATTCCTAAAGCCTTATCATGGCCTAACCTCATATGGGGGAGGGTCCATCAAAAAAACCCTCACCCTAAAAAGCCTTGGGGCCGACACCCCTAAGGGCACCAAGTTAAAGTTTGTGTCCCCTAAAAATTCTTATAGTGTGCATACAACCGATAGGAGTTCCCTAGCATCATTTTCATGAATCTTAGCCCAAAACTTAATTGGTCAAACCTACAAGGGCTACACTTCATCTTTACGAAATTTAACCTACGAAAGCAGAATACACTGCGGTGAAATCTTACATCCTTCGCTTTGCTTGGGAGATGACCTAATGGAGGTCACCTAGCTCTCTCCTAGCTTGCAAGGGGCTCTCGGCCAAAGGAAGAAGAAGAGAGCTTGGGTTTGGTGAGAATGAAGAAGAGGAAGAAGGAAGGAAGAAGTGGCCAAGTGGAACTTCTCTCTTCTTTATAAAGGGAGGAAGAGAAGTTTCTCTTCTCTTTGTCAAGCCTCTTCATTTACCCTCCTCCCATTTATCTATAGGTTCCCTTTTCCTCTAATGATATGATTCTATTGGGCTTATGGTTAGTGGGTGCATCTATAAGGCTTGGCTATCTCTAGAGGTGGGGGTTCAATTCTAGGCTTTCTCTTTTTGGCTTATTTTCTTTTATTTCTCCAAAAGGCCTACATAAAGCCCATCATCATAAAGCCAAAAATTCTCGTAAAATTGCTAGAATTTCACTACGTTACAATCCCTCATACCTTGTAAAAGTTTAGTCCTCGAAACTTAAAACAATTCCGGTACTTACGCCTCATGTCCTCCTCGCGTTCCCAAGTAGCCTCCTCATATTGCGATCACAGACCTTCACTAAGGGCACCTCTTTGTTCCTTAGTCTCTTGACATCTCGGTCTAGTATCCGGATAGGCCGACTTTCGATACTCGAGTCCTCTTGAACGTGTACAATTTGTGGCTCGATCACTTGGTCCGCCTGGATATGCATTTCTTGAGCATAGAGACATGGAACACGTTGTGTATAGCCGACATCTCTTGGGGCGATTCGACATGTACGCCACCTTGCCCACTCTGATATCGGATAGGGTCCCACGTAGCGTGGATTGATTTACCCTTCCTTCCAATCTCATCACTCCTTCATAGTCACTTTGAGAATACGGGTCCCGACTTGAATTCTAACGGTCTACGCCGCATATCCGCATAGCTCTTTTGTCGGCTCTGAGCAGTTTCGATTCTCTGACGGATATTCTGTATAGCGCGGGTGGTATTGTCAATAATATCGGCCTGAAGACCCATTTCCCTCCTTTCACCACCCTCGTACCAACAGATAGGAGACCTGCATCTTCTCCCGTATAGAGCTTCATAGGGTGCCATTCCAATGGTAGCTTTGGTAGGCTTGTTGTAAGCAAATTACGCGAGCACAAATATCGACACCACCTTAAAGTCTAGAGCAGGCCGAGATATCTTCCAAAGACTGGTTCACTCTTTCCGTCGACCGTCGATTACGAGGATGAAACGCGATCTTGAATCTCAACTTAGTGCCAAGAGCCTTACAGACACATTCCCGAAATGGGAGGTAAAACAGCCATCGATCGAAATAATAGCCTTAGGCACTCCATGTAATTTGATAATTTCCTTGACATATAATTGAGCTAGCTGCTCAACCGAATAGGTCATCTTGATTGCCAGGAAATGGGCAGACTTTGTCAACCGGTCTATGATTACCCATATAGCATCGTAACCATTTGTTGTTCTGGGTAATCCCGAGATGAAATCCATGGAAATTTCTTCCCATTTCCACTCGGGAATCTGTATTCGCAGTGAATCCCCAGTGTTTCTCGGTGTTACGCCTTCACCTTCCGCAGTCGCAGGTGTGTGACGTCTTCGAGCCACATCCCTTTTCATGCCGACCACCAAAATTTATCCCTTAAGTCTGATACATTTTATTAGATCCGGATGCATGGTATAAGGTGTTCCATGGATTCCTCGAGTATCTTCTGTAGTAACTCCGGATCGTTCTGAATGCATAGCGATCCGGAGTATAATAATCCGCCATCGGTGATGCAGAATCCATTATCCCTTCCTTCCAGTACTTCTTGTTTGAACTTCTGGATGTCTGAATCACCATCTTGCTTTCCCTTTATATCGTCGAACAACGTCGGCGTTATAGTCATGGTGGAAAGTTGTCCAGAAATGATTTCTATTCCGTAATTCATTACTTCCCTTTTCAGGGGTTGAGATAGCATCGATAAGGACATCAAAGCGGCACGACTTTGTTTCCACTCATTATTTGTATGTTCAGTCTAGCGACATTGATCAATTATACCATACACTTCCCATGCAACGAACTCATCTTTAATTTCAAAAGAACGACTCATCATCTTTTATTCATATTTTCGCACGGAAGGAATAATGTTAACATATAACATTCTTTATTCCTAATTGGAACAATGAAACTAATTAAGAAGATAGTTCATTATGACTCCCACTAGGACAAACCCTAGTGCGGTTGTAACTATTTTTAGTCCTATATTCACTGGCCTCACTAGGGTAGTCTCCTACCGCCACTAAGTTGATCGCTTTAACCCTCTTCCTTCCTCTTGAGGCCGGCTACCACCGGATTCTCTACCACAGCTTCTCTTGAACCTTGTGCTCCATTAGCTCCCAGCACAACTCCGCATATGTTATCCGCCCTTCATAGCGGCCCCATACGTGATGCGCGACTACCATGAAATCGTTTGGCAGGGAGCGTACCAAGGCCCATATCCGATAATTATCCAGTCTCGGAAACTCCCTCTAAAGAGACCATCGAGTCTCCTCATGTGTCCGCGACCCCACCATCAGTTTATAAACAATCTCTTCAATAGCTTCCCTCAATCGGTTTGGACACATCACGACGGTCATGGTAGTCATCGTCGTGCCATCTGAAATTGAAAAATGAAGTCAAGACAAGACCGACTAACCGTACTATTTAAACCGGCTTATTTCAATTCATATGAGCATAGACCGACACGATAATTACGAAAATCGGATCTTGAAATTTTTGGAATGGTATGTCCAAGTTAAAGACATGTTTCCATCATATAAAGCATGGTAAGGTATTGTTGCTATCTCAATCACAAGTACGGTTCCATTATACTAAACATAACGAGGTATTATTTCTATCTAAGTCACAAGTGTGATTCCAATCTACTAAAACATGAGGAGGTATTATTTCTATCTAGATCACAAGTGTGATTCCAATATACTAAAACATGATAAGGTATTATTTCTATCTAGATCACAAGTGTGATTCCAATCTACTAAAACATGATGAGGTATTATTTCTATCTAGATCACAAGTGTGATTCCAATCTACTAAAACATGATAAGGTATTATTTCTATCTAGATCGCAAGTGTGATTCCAATCTACTAAAATATGATAAGGTATTATTTCTATCTAGATCACAAGTGTGATTCCAATCTACTAAAACATGATGAGGTATTATTTCTATCTAGTTCACAAGTGTGATTCCAATCTACTAAAACATGATAAGGTATTATTTCTATCTAGATCACAAGTGTGATTCCAATCTACTAAAACATGAGGGGGTATTATTTCTATCTAGTTCACAAGTGTGATTCCAATCTACTAAAACATGATGAGGTATTATTTCTATCTAGATAGGAGTCATTCTTCATTATAAAAGAACTCAAGTATGCATAAAGTTACTTACTTGGAAATAGCAGGATGGAGGCTTGATGTGTGATAGTGGAAAGGTGAACCCACTCTGATACCACCTGTAGCGCCCGCCCTTATCTGCTCTCGTATGGCGCTACTTCTGCCTATATATTTTTTTTTTTATTAGCATACTACATTTGGATCCGTTCAAAGTCTACATGCTTAAACAGGTTATCATAACTGAAACCTTCTTTGGCACATGCATCACCTATCTTATTCATCACTAGCATGACCACATATCTTATCTCATTTCATAACATGCATAACGAAAGGATTCGTTCATGAGTTCTAACATATCGAACCTCTTAAATAAAGGGATACTCATTAAACACAAGTCTTATAAGCGAGCAATGTCTTAAATTGTTCTTAGAGCATATAATATAGCAGATAGTGAAGGGTCTTCTTCCAACATGCCACTATCACACACGCATGGCCCCTCCCGCCACTTCCTCTAGTGCACTTCCTTTATCTGCAGATATGGACAACATAAACTATAAGCATATAGCTTAGTAAGATCCTTGCCTACTCACAAAAGCCACGATTTCATCAAACTATTAGAACATGAGCATGCCGCATAGAAAATGACCTAAGCATTTCATAGCAACACTAATCAACAACATATCCAGGTAATAGTACAAAAAGAACTAAGCATGGCATAGAATTGTTCATAAGCAGGTTAAGCATAATTAATCTAAGCAGGGCATACTTTGAACATGAGCGTTATAACTGCATAAACTAAGCATGCATGAAAGACGTATTCATAAGCGTTTTAAAACTTAACATTAAGCATTCCTAACCTAAGCCTTCGTAACAACATACATCTTAATCCTACATAAAGCACATAGATGCGAACATTCTTCAAGTAACCATAACCATTCATCAGGAAAATCCAAACATGCATAAAGGACGTAATCATAAGCATTTGGTTAACTTGAACATAAACATTTGTAATAAGATAAACCCTAATCATGCAGAAGGAACATAATCGCAAGTATTCTTAACCTTACCCATAACCTTCACCACATCATAAATTCTAAACTAGCATAAAGTACATAGTCACCACATACTTAGACTTAACTCTAAACATCATAACTTCATAACATCTAGCATGCATAAAGAACCTAGTTCGTAAGCCTTCAGAGCATTTAACATAAGCATACACAATATCATAAAAGTCTTTTCTTTTCAAAACATATACTTATAAATACTTCAATATCATCATAACTTCATAACATCTAGCATGCATAAAGAACCTAGTTCGTAAGCATTCAGAGAATTTAACATAAGCATACACAATATCATAAAAGTCTTTTCTTTTCAAAACATATACTTATAAATACTTCAATATTATCATAACTTCATAACATCTAGCATGCATAAAGAACCTAGTTCGTAAGCATTCAGAGCATTTAACATAAGCATACACAATATCATAAAAGTCTTTTCTTTTCAAAACATATACTTATAAATACTTCAATATTATCATAACTTCATAACATCTAGCAAGCATAAATAACCTAGTTCGTAAGCATTCAGAGCATTTAACATAAGCATACACAATATCATAAAAGTCTTTTCTTTTCAAAACATATACTTATAAATACTTCAATATCATCATAACTTGTTTGGGGGGGCCCCAGGTTAAGTACCACATAATGCGCGTTCCCTAATAGGCTGGGGTAGCGAGCCACCCCTATTAGAGCAAAGCAAGACCTCTTCTTACGTCTTCTTGTGTCCCTATGGATTTGATTAACGACCACCCACGGGTCTCTTGCAAAGTAAAATACTTAATTCTTTTCTTTTCTGGACATAATATAAAGAATGCTCTTGATCCCCATCATAAGAAGGGAAGCATCTTGATCTTATCTTGACATAAGGAGAGCTCTTGATCCCTACTTGAAAGGGAAGCATCTCCATCTTATCTTATCATAAGGAGAGCTCTTGATCCCTACTTGAAAGGGAAGCATCTCCATCTTATCTTATCATAAGGAGAGCTCTTGATCCCTACTTGAAAGGGAAGCATCTCCATCTTAGTCATTTTATAAGGACACATGCATTCATAACATAATAGTACCATAAAGGGGTACTAAAGCATAAACGTGTTCATCACATAAGCATTTTTCAAGAAACATTGCATAGTAAACATGAAGCATATTTCATAAGAATATTCATGAAATATTAAATCACAAAACATGTTCTTCTCCTAGGTTTATTTCATGTCTGAATACTCCATAAAGTTGAAACACATTGCCGAAGAATATACATGGCATATTACTTCACACAACATGTTCATAACGTCATATTAAATTGCAAATTACATCATAACATGAAGCATATTTACTAAGCATATTCATTGCATATTAAATCGTAAAAAATGTTCATCACATAGCCTAATTTCATGTTGCATTGAATCATAACATATTCATCACCCAAGCATAGTTCATGTCATATTAAAAACTATACACATAGCACAATTACATATAGGGTGTTTTCATGAAACCCTAACCCTAAAACCATGGGTCGTAAACTTGTAAGGGGCTCAAGCTTAGGTTTTGTCCCCTAAAATTCATTCATAAAGCATTATAACCTAGCTTAGCATCATGAGGATATTTTCATGCCACCCTAACCCTAGTTACCTAGGGTGGCCAAAACCTATAAGGGGCTCAACTAGGGTTCTTGTCACCTAATATTCATTCATGAGCACTATAACTTATTCTAGTGTCATTAGAACCATTTTCTTGCAACCCTAACCCTAGATAGATGAGTTGGCGAACCATGGAATGGGTTCAACTAGGGTTCTTGTCACCTAATATTCATTCATGAGCACTATAACTTATCCTAGGGTTATTAGAAACATTTTCTTGCAACCCAAACCCTAATTATATGAGTTGGCGAAACTTGTAATGGGTTCAACTTAGGTTTAGTCCCCTAGAATTCATTCCTAAAGCCTTATCATGGCCTAACCTCATAAGGGAGTTTCCATAAAAACCCTAACCCTAAAAAGCCTTGGGGCGAAACCCTAAGGGCACCAAGTTAAAGTTTTGTCCCTAAAAATTCCTATAGTGTGCATACAACCTATAGGAGTTCCCTAGCATCATTTTCATGAATCTTAGCCCAAAAACTTAATTGGCCGAAACCTACAAGGGCTACACTTCATCTTTACGAAATTTAACCTACTAAACGAATACACTGCAGGTGGGGGAAATCTTACATCCTTCGCTTTGCTTGGGGAGATGACCTAATGGAGGTCACCTAGCTCTCTCCTAGCTTGCAAGGGGCTCTCGGCCAAAGGAAGAAGAAGAGAGCTTGGGTTTCGGTGAGAATGAAGAGAAGAGGAAGAAGGAAGGAAGAAGTGGCCAAGTGGAACTTCTCTCTTCTTTATAAAGGGGAGGAAGAGAAGTTTCTCTTCTCTTTGTCAAGCCTCTTCATTTACCCTCCTCCCATTTATCTATAGGTTCCCCTTTTCCTCTAATGATATGATTCTATTGGGCTTATGGTTAGTGGGTGCATCTATAAGGCTTGGCTATCTCTAGAGGTGGGGGGTTCAATTCCTAGGCTTTGCATCTCTTTTTGGCTTATTTTCTTTTATTTCTCCAAAAAGGCCTACATAAAGCCCATCATCATAAAGCCAAAAATTCTCGTAAAATTGCTAGAATTTCACGGGCGTTACAATCCCTCATACCTTGTAAAAGTTTCGTCCTCGAAACTTAAAACAATTCCGGGTACTTCTGCCTCATGTCCTCCTCGCGTTCCCAAGTAGCCTCCTCATATTGCAGTGCAGCGGGACCTTCACTAAGGGCACCTCTTTGTTCCTTAGTCTCTTGACATCTCGGTCTAGTATCCGGATAGGCCGACTTTCGATACTCAGTCCTCTTGAACGTGTACAATTTGTGGCTCGATCACTTGGTCCGCTCTGGATATGCATTTCTTGAGCATAGAGACATGGAACACGTTGTGTATAGCCGACATCTCTTGGGGCAGTTCCAGCTTGTACGCCACCTTGCCCACTCTCTGTGATATCGGATAGGGTCCCACGTAACGTGGATTCAGTTTACCCTTCCTTCCGAATCTCATCACTCCCTTCATAGGGGTCACTTTGAGAATACCGGTCCCAGGACCAATTCTAACGGTCTCGCCGCATATCCGCATAGCTCTTTTGTCGGCTCTGGCGGTTTGATTCTCGACGGATATTCTCAGATAGCGGGTGGTATTGTCAATAATATCGGCTGAAGACCCATTTCCTCCTTTCACCACCCTCGTACCAGCGAGATAGGAGACTGCATCTTCTCCGTATAGAGCTTCATAGGGTGCCATTCCAATGGTAGCTTTGGTAGTATTGTTGTAAGCAAATTCGCGAGCACAAATATCGACACGGCTCCTTAAAGTCTAGAGCACAGGCCATGATATCTTCCAAGACTGGTTCACTCTTTCGTCGTCGGCCGTCGCGAGGATGAAACGCAGCGATCTTGAATCTCAACTTAGTGCCAAGAGCCTTCAACACATTCCCGAAATGGGAGGTAAAAGCACCATCGGTCGGAAATAATAGCCTTAGGCACTCCATGTAATTTGATAATTTCCTTGACATATAATTGAGCTAATTTGCTCAACCGAATAGGTCATCTTGATTGCTGTGAAATGGGCGGACTTTGTCAACTCTATGATTACCCATATAGCATCGTAACCATTTGTTGTTACAGGTAATCCGAGATGAAATCCATGGAAATTTCTTCCCATTTCCACTGGGAATCAGATTGGTGCGAATCCCCCGGGTTTACGGTGTTACGCCTTCACCTTCCGCAGTCGACAGTGTTGACGTCATCGAGCCACATCCCTTTTCATGCCAGACCACCAAAATTTATCCCTTAAGTCCTGATACATTTTATTAGATCCAGGATGCAGGGTATAAGGTGTTCCATGGGATTCCTCGAGTATCTTCTGCCGTAACTCCGGATCGTTCGGAATGCATAGGCGATCCCGGAAGTATAATAATCCGCCGTCGGTGATGCGGAATCCATTATCCCTTCCTTCCAGTACTTCTTGTTTGAACTTCTGGATGTCTGAATCACCATCTTGCTTTCCCTTTATATCGTCGAACAACGTCGGCGTTATAGTCATGGTGGAAAGTTGTCCAGAAATGATTTCTATTCCGTAATTCATTACTTCCCTTTTCAGGGGTTGAGATAGCATCGATAAGGACATCAAAGCGGCACCGGACTTTGTTTCCACTCATTATTCGTATGTTCGATCCTAGCAGACATTGATCAATTATACAATACACTTCCCATGCAACGAACTCATCTTTAATTTCAAAAGAACGACTCATCATCTTTTATTCATATTTTCAGACCAGAAGGAATAATGTTAACATATAACATTCTTTATTCCTAATTGGAACAACAGAAACTACTTAAGAAGATAGTTCATTATGACTCCCACTAGGACAAACCCTAGTGCGGTTGTAACTATTTTTAGTCCTATCTTCCCTGGCCTCACTAGGGTAGTCTCCGGCTGGCCACTAAGTTGACTGTTTACGGAACCCTCTTCCTTCCTCTTGAGGCCAGCTACCACCGGATTCTCTACCACAGGCTTCTCTTGAACCTTGTGCTCCAGTAGCTCCCAGCACAACTCCGCATATGTTATCCGCCCTTCATAGCGGCCCCATACGTGATGCGCGACTACCATGAAATCGTTTGGCAGGGAGCGTACCAAGGCCCATATCCGATAATTATCCAGTATCGGAAACTCCCGTCGAGTCTCCTAAAGAGACCATCGAGTCTCCTCATGTGTCCGTGACCCCACCATCAGTTTATAAACAATCTCTTCAATAGCTTCCCTCAATCGGTTTGAACACATCACGACGGGTCATGGTAGTCATCGTCCGTGCCATCGAAATTGAAAAATGAAGACAAGACCGACTAACCCGTACTAAATCGGCTTATTTCAATTCATATGAGCATAGACCTACAGATAATTACGAAAAATCGGATCTTGAAATTTTTGGAATGGTATGTCCGGGTTAAAGACATGTTTCCATCATATAAAGCATGGTAAGGTATTGTTGCTATCTCAATCACAATACGGTTCCATTATACTAAACATAACGAGGTATTATTTCTATCTAAGTCACAAGTGTGATTCCAATCTACTAAAACATGAGGAGGTATTATTTCTATCTAGATCACAAGTGTGATTCCAATATACTAAAACATGATAAGGTATTATTTCTATCTAGATCACAAGTGTGATTCCAATCTACTAAAACATGATGAGGTATTATTTCTATCTAGATCACAAGTGTGATTCCAATCTACTAAAACATGATAAGGTATTATTTCTATCTAGATCGCAAGTGTGATTCCAATCTACTAAAATATGATAAGGTATTATTTCTATCTAGATCACAAGTGTGATTCCAATCTACTAAAACATGATGAGGTATTATTTCTATCTAGTTCACAAGTGTGATTCCAATCTACTAAAACATGATAAGGTATTATTTCTATCTAGATCACAAGTGTGATTCCAATCTACTAAAACATGAGGGGGTATTATTTCTATCTAGTTCACAAGTGTGATTCCAATCTACTAAAACATGATGAGGTATTATTTCTATCTAGATAGGAGTCATTCTTCATTATAAAAGAACTCAAGTATGCATAAAGTTACTTACTTGGAAATAGCAGGATGGAGGCTTGATGTGTGATAGTGGAAAGGTGAACCCGCTCTGATACCACACTAGCGCCCGCCTTATCTCGCTCTCGGTAGCGCTACTCTATATATATTTTTTTTTATTAGCATACTACATATGGATCCGTTCAAAGTCTACATGCTTAAACAGGTTATCATAACTGAAACCTTCTTTGGCACATGCATCACCTATCTTATTCATCACTAGCATGACCACATATCTTATCTCATTTCATAACATGCATAACGAAAGGATTCGTTCATGAGTTCTAACATATCGAACCTCTTAAATAAAGGGATACTCATTAAACACAAGTCTTATAAGCGGAAGCAATGTCTTAAATTGTTCTTAGAGCATATAATATAAGCAGATAGTGAAGGGTCTTCTTCCACCATGCCACTATCACACACGCACATGGCCCCTCCTGCCACTTCCTCTAGTGCATTTCCTTTATCTGCAGATATATGGACAACATAAACTATAAGCATATAGCTTAGTAAGATCCTTGCCTACTCACAAAAGCCACGATTTCATCAAACTATTAGAACATGAGCATGCTGGCATAGAAAATGACCTAAGCATTTCATAGCAACACTAATCAACAACATATCCAGGTAATAGTACAAAAAGAACTAAGCATGGCATAGAATTGTTCATAAGCAGGTTAAGCATAATTAATCTAAGCAGGCATACTTTGAACATGAGCGTTATAAGCATAAACTAAGCATGCATGAAAGGCGTATTCATAAGCGTTTTAAAACTTAACATTAAGCATTCCTAACCTAAGCCGTCGTAACAACATACATCTTAATCCTACATAAAGCACATAGGTACACGAACATTCTTCAAGTAACCATAACCATTCATCAGAAAATCCAAACATGCATAAAGGACGTAATCATAAGCATTTGGTTAACTTGAACATAAACATTTGTAATAAGATAAACCCTAATCATGCAGAAGGAACATAATCGCAAGTATTCTTAACCTTACCCATAACCTTCACCACATCATAAATTCTAAACTAGCATAAAGTACATAGTCACCACATACTTAGACTTAACTCTAAACATCATAACTTCATAACATCTAGCATGCATAAAGAACCTAGTTCGTAAGCCTTCAGAGCATTTAACATAAGCATACACAATATCATAAAAGTCTTTTCTTTTCAAAACATATACTTATAAATACTTCAATATCATCATAACTTCATAACATCTAGCATGCATAAAGAACCTAGTTCGTAAGCATTCAGAGCATTTAACATAAGCATACACAATATCATAAAAGTCTTTTCTTTTCAAAACATATACTTATAAATACTTCAATATTATCATAACTTCATAACATCTAGCATGCATAAAGAACCTAGTTCGTAAGCATTCAGAGCATTTAACATAAGCATACACAATATCATAAAAGTCTTTTCTTTTCAAAACATATACTTATAAATACTTCAATATTATCATAACTTCATAACATCTAGCATGCATAATGAACCTAATTCGTAAGCATTCAGAGCATTTAACATAAGCATACACAATATCATAAAAGTCTTTTCTTTTCAAAACATATACTTATAAATACTTCAATATCATCATAACTTGTTTGGGGGGCCCCAGGTTAAGTACCACATAATGCGCGTTCCCTAATAGGTCAGGGTAGCGACAAGAACTCTTACGTCTTACCAGTGCAAGAACTATTACGTCTTCTTGTGTCCCTATGGATTTGATTAACGACCACCTGACGGGTCGGGTACTTAACCTCTTGCAAAGTAAAATACTTAATTCTTTTCTTTTCTGGACATAATATAAAGAATGCTCTTGATCCCCATCATAAGAAGGGAAGCATCTTGATCTTATCTTGACATAAGGAGAGCTCTTGATCCCTACTTGAAAGGGAAGCATCTCCATCTTATCTTTTCATAAGGAGAGCTCTTGATCCCTACTTGAAAGGGAAGCATCTCCATCTTATCTTATCATAAGGAGAGCTCTTGATCCCTACTTGAAAGGGAAGCATCTCCATCTTAGTCAATTTATAAGGACACATGCATTCATAACATAAGAGTACCATAAAGGGGTCCTAAAGCATAAAGCGTGTTCATCACATAAGCATGTTTCATGACACATTGCATCGTAAACATGAAGCATATTTCCTAAGCATATTCATGACATATTAAATCACAAAACATGTTCTTTACCTAGGTATATTTCATGGCACAATACTCCATAAACTTGAAACACATTCCCGAAGCATATACATGGCATATTACTTCACACAACATGTTCATCACGGCATATTACATGGCACATTACATCATAACATGAAGCATATTTCCTAAGCCTATTCATGGCATATTAAATCGTAAAACATGTTCATCACATAGCCTAATTTCATGTTGCATTGAATCATAACATATTCATCACCCAAGCATAGTTCATGTCATATTAAAAACTACACACATATAGCATAATTACATATAGGGGTGTTTTCATGAAACCCTAACCCTAAAACCATGGGCTGGCCGAAACTTGTAAGGGGCTCAAGCTTAGGTTTTGTCCCCTAAAATTCATTCATAAAGCATTATAACCTAGCTTAGCATCATGAGGGATATTTTCATGCCACCCTAACCCTAGTTACCTAGGGTGGCCAAAACCTATAAGGGGCTCAACTAGGGTTCTTGTCACCTAATATTCATTCATGAGCACTATAACTTATTCTAGTGTCATTAGAACCATTTTCTTGCAACCCTAACCCTAGATAGATGAGTTGGCCGAACCATGGAATGGGTTCAACTAGGGTTCTTGTCACCTAATATTCATTCATGAGCACTATAACTTATCCTAGGGTCATTAGAAACATTTTTCTTGCAACCCAAACCCTAATTATATGAGTTGGCCGAAACTTGTAATGGGTTCAACTTAGGTTTAGTCCCCTAGAATTCATTCCTAAAGCCTTATCATGGCCTAACCTCATAAGGGGGAGTTTCCATAAAAAAAAACCCTAACCCTAAAAAGCCTTGGGGCCGAAACCCCTAAGGGCACCAAGTTAAAGTTTTTGTCCCCTAAAAATTCCTATAGTGTGCATACAACCTATAGGAGTTCCCTAGCATCATTTTCATGAATCTTAGCCCAAAAACTTAATTGGCCTAAACCTACAAGGGCTACACTTCATCTTTACGAAATTTAACCTACGAAGCAGATACCTTTGCGGTGAGGGAAATCTTACATCCTTCGCTTTGCTTGGGAGATGACCTAATGGAGGTCACCTAGCTCTCTCCTAGCTTGCAAGGGGCTCTCGGCCAAAGGAAGAAGAAGAGAGCTTGGGTTTCGGTGAGAATGAAGAGAAGAGGAAGAAGGAAGGAAGAAGTGGCCAAGTGGAACTTCTCTCTTCTTTATAAAGGGGAGGAAGAGAAGTTTCTCTTCTCTTTGTCAAGCCTCTTCATTTACCCTCCTCCCATTTATCTATAGGTTCCCCTTTTCCTCTAATGATATGATTCTATTGGGCTTATGGTTAGTGGGTGCATCTATAAGGCTTGGCTATCTCTAGAGATGGGGGTTCAATTCCTAGGCTTGCATCTCTTTTTGGCTTATTTTCTTTTATTTCTCCAAAAAGGCCTACATAAAGCCCATCATCATAAAGCAAAAAATTCTCGTAAAATTGCTAGAATTTCACGGGCGTTACAATCCCTCATACCTTGTAAAAGTTGTCCTCGAAACTTAAAACAATTCTAGTACTTACGCCTCATGTCCTCCTCGCGTTCCCAAGTAGCCTCCTCGTATTGCGTTGCAGGACCTTCACTAAGGGCACCTCTTTGTTCCTTAGTCTCTTGACATCTCGGTCTAGTATCTGGATAGGCCGACTTTCGATACTCGAGTCCTCTTGAGCGTGTACAATTTGTGGCTCGATCACTTGGTCCGCTCAGGATATGCATTTCTTGAGCATAGAGACATGGAACACGTTGTGTATAGCCGACATCTCTTGGGGCGATTCGACATGCGCCACCTTGCCCACTCTCTGTGATATCGGATAGGGTCCCACGTAGCGTGGATTGATTTACCCTTCCTTCCGAATCTCATCACTCCCTTTATAGGGTCACTTTGAGAATACGGGTCCCCGACTTCGAATTCTAACGGTCTACGCCGCAAATCAGCATAGCTCTATTGTCGTCTCTGAGCAGTTTCGATTCTCTGACGTAAAGTCTGTATAGGCGGGTGTTATTGTCAATAAAATCGGCCAGAAGACACATATCACTCCTTTCACCAACCGCGTACCAGCGGATAGGAGACTGCGTCTTCTCGTATAGAGCTTCATAGGGTGCCATTCCAATGGTAGCCCGGTAGCTTGTTGTTGTAAAGCAAATTACGCGCACAAATATCGACACGGCTCCTTAAAGTCTAGAGCACAGCCCATGACATATCTTCGGCTGGTTCACTCTTTCGTCGACCGGGATCGAGGATGAATCTCAACTTAGTGCCAAGAGCCTTCAGACACATTCCCGAAATGGGAGGTAAAGCGACCATCCGTCGAAATAATAGCCTTAGGCACTCCATGTAATTTGATAATTTCCTTGACATATAATTGAGCTAGCCGCCAACCGAATAGGTCATCTTGATTGCGTGAAATGGGCAGACTTTGTCAACCGGTCTATGATTACCCATATAGCATCGTAACCATTTGTTGTTCTGGGTAATCCCGAGATGAAATCCATGGAAATTTCTTCCCATTTCCACTCGGGAATCTGTATTGGCTGCAGTAATCCCCCAGGTTTTGGTGTGTTCTCGCCTTCACCTTCGGCGCAGTCGCAGTGTTGACGTACTGAGCCACATCCCTTTTCATGCCAGACCACCAAAATTTATCCCTTAAGTCCTGATACATTTTATTAGATCCAGGATGCATGGTATAAGGTGTTCCATGGGATTCCTCGAGTATCTTCTCAGTAACTCGGATCGTTGGAATGCATAGCGATCCCTAGTATAATAATCCGCCGTTGATGATGCGGAATCCATTATCCCTTCCTTCCAGTACTTCTTGTTTGAACTTCTGGATGTCTGAATCACCATCTTGCTTTCCCTTTATATCGTCGAACAACGTCGGCGTTATAGTCATGGTGGAAAGTTGTCCAGAAATGATTTCTATTCCGTAATTCATTACTTCCCTTTTCAGGGGTTGAGATAGCATCGATAAGGACATCAAAGCGGCACCGGACTTTGTTTCCACTCATTATTTGTATGTTCCAGTCTAACCGACATTGATCAATTATACCATACACTTCCCATGCAACGAACTCATCTTTAATTTCAAAAGAACGACTCATCATCTTTTATTCATATTTTCAGACCAGAAGGAATAATGTTAACATATAACATTCTTTATTCCTAATTGGAACAACAGAAACTACTTAAGAAGATAGTTCATTATGACTCCCACTAGGACAAACCCTAGTGCGGTTGTAACTATTTTTAGTCCTATCTTCCCTGGCCTCACTAGGGTAGTCTCCGGCTGGCCACTAAGTTGGATTTCACTTCCTCTTGAGGCCAGCTACCACCGGATTCTCTACCACAGGCTTCTCTTGAACCTTGTGCTCCAGTAGCTCCCAGCAAAACTCCGCATATGTTATCCGTCCTTCATAGCAGCTCCATACGTGATGCGCGACTACCATGAAATCGTTTGGCAGGGAGCGTACCAAGGCCCATATCCGATAATTATCCAGTATCGGAAACTCCTACTGCTCGAGTCTCCTAAAGAGACCATCGAGTCTCCTCATGTGTCCGTGACCCCCACCATCAGGTTTATAAACTATCTCTTCAATAGCTTCCCTCAATCGGTTTCGGGACACATCACGACGGGTCATGGTAGTCATCGTCCGTGCCATCTGAAATTGAAAAATGAAGTCAGCACAAGACCGACTAACCCGTACTAAACCGGCTTATTTCAATTCATATGAGCATAGACCCGACACCGATAATTACGAAAATCAGATCTTCGAAATTTTTGGAATGGTATGTCTGGGTTAAAGACATGTTTCCATCATATAAAGCATGGTAAGGTATTGTTGCTATCTCAATCACAAGTACGGTTCCATTATACTAAACATAACGAGGTATTATTTCTATCTAAGTCACAAGTGTGATTCCAATCTACTAAAACATGAGGAGGTATTATTTCTATCTAGATCACAAGTGTGATTCCAATCTACTAAAACATGATAAGGTATTATTTCTATCTAGATCACAAGTGTGATTCCAATCTACTAAAACATGATGAGGTATTATTTCTATCTAGATCACAAGTGTGATTCCAATCTACTAAAACATGATAAGGTATTATTTCTATCTAGATCGCAAGTGTGATTCCAATCTACTAAAATATGATAAGGTATTATTTCTATCTAGATCACAAGTGTGATTCCAATCTACTAAAACATGATGAGGTATTATTTCTATCTAGTTCACAAGTGTGATTCCAATCTACTAAAACATGATAAGGTATTATTTCTATCTAGATCACAAGTGTGATTCCAATCTACTAAAACATGAGGGGGTATTATTTCTATCTAGTTCACAAGTGTGATTCCAATCTACTAAAACATGATGAGGTATTATTTCTATCTAGATAGGAGTCATTCTTCATTATAAAAGAACTCAAGTATGCATAAAGTTACTTACTTGGAAATAGCAGGATGGAGGCTTGATGTGTGATAGTGGAAAGGTGAACCCGCTCTGATACCACCTGTAGCGCCCGCCCTTATCTCGCTCTCGGTATGCGCTACTTGCTCTATATATTTTTTTATTAGCATACTACATATGGATCCGCTCAAAGTCTACATGCTTAAAGCAGTTATCATAATCAAACCTTCTTTGGCACATGCATCACCTATCTTATTCATCACTAGCATGACCACATATCTTATCTCATTTCATAACATGCATAACGAAAGGATTCGTTCATGAGTTCTAACATATCGAACCTCTTAAATAAAGGGATACTCATTAAACACAAGTCTTATAAGCGGAAGCAATGTCTTAAATTGTTCTTAGAGCATATAATATAAGCGGATAGTGAAGGGTCTTCTTCCACCATGACACTATAACACACGCACATGGCACCTCCTTCAACTTCCTCTAGTGCAGACTTCCTTTATATGAAGTATATGGACAACATAAGCTATAATCATATAGCTTAGTAAGATCCTTGCCTACTCACAAAAGCCACGATTTCATCAAACTATTAGAACATGAGCATCTGCATAGAAAATGACCTAAGCATTTCATAGCAACACTAATCAACAACATATCCAGGTAATAGTACACAAAGAACTAAGCATGGCATAGAATTGTTCATAAGCAGGTTAAGCATAATTAATCTAAGCAGGGCATACTTTGAACATGAGCGTTATAACTGCATAAACTAAGCATGCATGAAATACTTATTCATAAGCGTTTTAAAACTTAACATTAAGCATTCCTAACCTAAGCCTTCGTAACAACATACATCTTAATCCTACATAAAGCACATAGGTACGAACATTCTTCAAGTAACCATAACCATTCATCAGGAAAATCCAAACATGCATAAAGGGCGTAATCATAAGCATTTCGTTAACTTGAACATAAACATTTGTAATAAGATAAACCCTAATCATGCGATGAACATAATCGAAAGTATTCTTAACCTTACCCATAACCTTCACCACATCATAAATTCTAAACTAGCATAAAGTACATAGTCACCACATACTTAGACTTAACTCTAAACATCATAACTTCATAACATCTAGAATGCATAAAGAACCTAGTTCGTAAGCATTCAGAGCATTTAACATAAGCATACACAATATCATAAAAGTCTTTTCTTTTCAAAACATATACTTATAAATACTTCAATATCATCATAACTTCATAACATCTAGCATGCATAAAGAACCTAGTTCGTAAGCATTCAGAGCATTTAACATAAGCATACACAATATCATAAAAGTCTTTTCTTTTCAAAACATATACTTATAAATACTTCAATATTATCATAACTTCATAACATCTAGCATGCATAAAGAACCTAGTTCGTAAGCATTCAGAGCATTTAACATAAGCATACACAATATCATAAAAGTCTTTTCTTTTCAAAACATATACTTATAAATACTTCAATATTATCATAACTTCATAACATCTAGCATGCATAAAGAACCTAGTTCGTAAGCATTTAGAGCATTTAACATAAGCATACACAATATCATAAAAGTCTTTTCTTTTCAAAACATATACTTATAAATACTTCAATATCATCATAACTTGTTTGGGGGGCCCCAGGTTAAGTACCACATAATGCGCGTTCCCTAATAGGCTGGGGTAGCGAGCCACCAGTCCTATTAGAGCAAGACCTCTTACGTCTTACCAGGGCAAGACCTCTTATGTCTTCTTGTGTCCCTATGGATTTGATTAACGACCACCTGACGGGTCGGGTACTTAACCTCTTGCAAAGTAAAATACTTAATTCTTTTCTTTTCTGGACATAATATAAAGAATGCTCTTGATCCCCATCATAAGAAGGGAAGCATCTTGATCTTATCTTGACATAAGGAGAGCTCTTGATCCCTACTTGAAAGGGAAGCATCTCCATCTTATCTTATCATAAGGAGAGCTCTTGATCCCTACTTGAAAGGGAAGCATCTCCATCTTATCTTATCATAAGGAGAGCTCTTGATCCCTACTTGAAAGGGAAGCATCTCCATCTTAGTCATTTTATAAGGACACATGCATTCATAACATAAGAGTACCATAAAGGGGTCCTAAAGCATAAAGCGTGTTCATCACATAAGCATGTTTCATGACACATTGCATCGTAAACATGAAGCATATTTCCTAAGCATATTCATGACATATTAAATCACAAAACATGTTCTTTACCTAGGTATATTTCATGGCACAATA
This sequence comes from Wurfbainia villosa, assembly GCA_025175895.1. NCBI lineage: Eukaryota > Viridiplantae > Streptophyta > Magnoliopsida > Zingiberales > Zingiberaceae > Wurfbainia > Wurfbainia villosa. Next base: position 62,992,659 of record CM046001.1, on the reverse strand, counting down.
CTCCATAAACTTGAAACACATTCCCGAAGCATATACATGGCATATTACTACACACAACATGTTCATCACGGCATATTACATGGCACATTACATCATAACATGAAGCATATTTCCTAAGCCTATTCATGGCATATTAAATCGTAAAACATGTTCATCACATAGCCTAATTTCATGTTGCATTGAATCATAACATATTCATCACCCAAGCATAGTTCATGTCATATTAAAAACTATACACATAGCACAATTACATATAGGGTGTTTTCATGAAACCCTAACCCTAAAACCATGGGTTGGCGAAACTTGTAAGGGCTCAAGCTTAGGTTTTGTCCCTAAAATTCATTCATAAAGCATTATAACCTAGCTTAGCATCATGAGGATATTTTCATGCCACCCTAACCCTAGTTACCTAGGGTGGCCAAAACCTATAAGGGCTCAACTAGGGTTCTTGTCACCTAATATTCATTCATGAGCACTATAACTTATTCTAGTGTCATTAGAACCATTTTCTTGCAACCTAACCCTAGATAGATGAGTTGGCCGAACCATGGAATGGGTTCAACTAGGGTTCTTGTCACCTAATATTCATTCATGAGCACTATAACTTATCCTAGGGTTATTAGAAACATTTTTCTTGCAACCCAAACCCTAATTATAAGAGTTGGCCGAAACTTGTAATGGGTTCAACTTAGGTTTAGTCCCGTAGAATTCATTCCTAAAGCCTTATCATGGCCTAACCTCATAAGGGAGTTTCCATAAAAAACCCTAACCCTAAAAAGCCTTGGGGCGAAACCTAAGGGCACCAAGTTAAAGTTTTGTCCCTAAAAATTCCTATAGTGTGCATACAACCTATAGGAGTTCCTAAGCATCATTTTCATGAATCTTAGCCCAAAAACTTAATTGGCAAACCTACAAGGGCTACACTTCATCTTTACGAAATTTAACCTCTGAACGAATACACTGCAGGTGAGGGAAATCTTACATCCTTCGCTTTGCTTGGGGAGATGACCTAATGGAGGTCACCTAGCTCTCTCCTAGCTTGCAAGGGGCTCTCGGCCAAAGGAAGAAGAAGAGAGCTTGGGTTTCGGTGAGAATGAAGAGAAGAGGAAGAAGGAAGGAAGAAGTGGCCAAGTGGAACTTCTCTCTTCTTTATAAAGGGGAGGAAGAGAAGTTTCTCTTCTCTTTGTCAAGCCTCTTCATTTACCCTCCTCCCATTTATCTATAGGTTCCCCTTTTCCTCTAATGATATGATTCTATTGGGCTTATGGTTAGTGGGTGCATCTATAAGGCTTGGCTATCTCTAGAGGTGGGGGGTTCAATTCCTAGGCTTCGCATCTCTTTTTGGCTTATTTTCTTTTATTTCTCCAAAAAGGCCTACATAAAGCCCATCATCATAAAGCCAAAAATTCTCGTAAAATTGCTAGAATTTCACGGGCGTTACAAATATGATATGTGATGCATGTGCAAAAGAAGGTTTAAGTTATGATAACATGTTAAAAAAAAAATAGTAAAGTAGCGCCGCCCTGAGAGCAGATAAGGGTAGGCGTTACATTGTGCTAGATCTAGGGAACAACCCTCGCTTTGGGCAGGTAAGTGCCAAAGAGCCGGAGACCTAAGGAAAGCTATAGGATGATGACTTAACTCACCATGGAACGAGTATCCTCTAAGAATGATTCGCTTAGCACGAGCACAAGGAGCTAATTTAGTGAATTTCTAGAATATATTTATTTTTCTTTGATTGCAAATACCACTTGATAAATTTAGTTAACATGCTAAGTATGGAATAATATCTTTTAAAATTTCATGGCACTGAGGTTTTCTTGAGGACAAACAAAGATTTAAGTCTGGGGGAAGTGATGTGAGCAAAACATATAGGGTTTTAGGAGTAGTTTTCGCTCACATCTCATTACATTTTATGTTAGTTTCATGCATATGTCACTTTGTTTTGCATGCATTTCCTATTTTCTAGTTTGGAGACTTGCTCTTTGTACTTTTGCATGCAGGAGAGCATTTCGTGGGAAATAGGCGCACATTCGGAGCAAAAGAAGGGAATTTTATAGCTAGATGCAGAAGGGGACACGGCCAGGGCGTGTGGCTACACACGGTCGTGTCCTATGGGCGAGATCAGCCACCCTAGGGCCACACATGGCCTGGTCATGTGGAAACACATGGTCGTGTGGCGGCCCAGCAGATTGACACGGCTAGGGTTTTTTTCGGATTTCGCAGCAATCCAATGTGATGTCTATATAAGAATAGCTCTGTCCAAACCCTAGGGGGGAGGCACGACGGCTGGGATGACACACCGAAGCCCTAAAAAGCTTCAGGAGCTCACAACAGGGAGGAAGAATGCCATTGGAGATCCAAGTTCTGCACTTTAATGCCAGAGAGAAGGCCACATTGGCATTGTAAACTCCTATTCTCGCACTTTATTTACTATTGATTCGATCATGAACATGCCTTGTGATTTTTCCTCTCCTATCTATAGAGTAGTTTCTTCGATTCTACGATTAGGGAGTAGCTTGTGTGCATATGACATGTTGCTTCAAATTGAATTCTATTATTTAGTTTGAATTTGCAATTGGGATTAGTTTATACCGATATCTATGTGTGTTTAGTTTTCTACCTATTGTGCTTAGGCGATTCGAGGGGTGACAACCCTCGTATCTAAGATTTAGGGGATTTATACAAGGAACCTAGGGGTTAGCCTGATCTCCTATAACCGTGGGTAGAAGGATGCAATAGAACTGAAAACGGTTCATCGCTGGAATTGATTCGGCATCCTCGTACCGCTTATCCCATCCTTGTAAGGCAGAGATAGCTCCTGATAGATGCGGTGGCTCATCGGGAGAGTGTATGATGTCCCTTCCACAAGACCATAGTTAGACATTTTGACAACGCTAAGTTGATAACATGTTTTGCGACACATAAGTGAAATCAAAGTCCAAGAATCCCTTTAAAAGATCTCGTGGCAAGCTCCTTTCTTCCTCCGTGTGACACCATACTAGAGTTTAGTCCACCGACAACCCTCACAATCGCAACCTTTAGATTGACTTCTGAACAATAACATCTATTGAATAAATCGATACTCAAATCTCAATCCCTGTAGGATCGATAATCTTTATATTACTTGACGACATCCATGCACTTGCGGGCATTGAGCGCGAGCGCGCGCTTCGAGTCCTTGACGGTATCCGTCGCGAGATTTGAGGTCGCGTTCGTGTCCATCACATCTCCAATAACTAAAATGCTAAATCTAGTGTCACCTGTGGATTCCAAAGTACTAGACTACTGAGATGAATCATAACTAGGTACATACTAGATTTTCCCTTTTTGAATGTTCGTCATATGTAGGTGTAAAAATAAAAGCTAACTAGTGTAAGTCTAGAACATTCATTAGAGAGAAAAAAATAAAATACCACAAGGTAAATGAAGTTAAGCTACCCATGGAAACAACTCATAAAAGAAAACTCTAAAAATACTACTGAGGTAGCTTAAAGATAGCAAAAATTAAGTACTGACAAAACTAAAAACTCTACAAATGAATGCTAACTAACAAATGTAATTGGCAGAAAAGAAACTACTGCTAGAAACAAAATAAATCAAAACTTGGGGTCCCCTCAGACATATATGAGACCGTACCACTAATATGGTGGTCGAGGTGGGAAATCCGACAGTCTCGGCATGTCAGGCTCCTGGGTAAACCTGATGCTAAGCCATTGATGCCACATGTACATGTGGTCGATCTGAGAGTTGGTGGATGCAGCGACCGCTCTGTGCTCCTCCCATCGCTGCCTCTACATCTGCTACTTGGCATATATGTCGTCAAGGCACGATCGTAACTCTGAAAAATCATAGGCAGATGTACCTGCATCCTGCTCAAAAGTAGAAAAAGGTGGTGGAGCAGGTGCAGGCTCATGTCTACGTGGACTAGGTGGCCTCTTATGAATGCGTGAACTGGAGGGAGAGTGATATAAAGGGGAAGAGATCGGTGCTGATGTGAATGGTCCCTCATATGGCGGGGACTCCACTATCAGGTCTAAGCACCAGTTAGCGCGTGTAGTGATGGTAGTACGATCAGGGTTGGGGAGCCTAAGGGATGATAGGTTTTTCCTTACAAAGCACAAGGAGTGTCCCTCTCTCAGTATCATCTTTATGGCCATACACACTCTTAAATCAATTCTAGGGATCCCCTCTATGCTATCTAGTGAAGTGTAGTCGTACCCCATCCTATGGCAAATGTGGGTAAGTAGGCCCCCCATAGATGCTGAAATTTATGTTCCTTCATATTTGGTTTTTAACTGCTCTTCCTTGAATTCAGCAATTTTCTTGATTATATGAGGTTGCAGCTTCAGTTTTCCTTCACCAATCTCTTCCCCAAGAAATTCAATCTTTTTGACAGCCAATTTATATTTGGTTGGAGATAAGATTAACCCATTCTCTTCACAAATTTTTAGCATTATTTCCAAATGCTTCATATGACTCTGTTCTGATTCAGAAAATATCAAGATATCATCTATATATATAGCAATGAAATTTTCCGTACCTTGAAAGCAGGAATCCATTTTCCTCTGAAATGCAGCAGGTGCATTTTTCAAGCCAAATGGCATTACTAGCCATTCGTAAAGTCCAGAAGGGCTAATAAAAGCCGTCCATTCCAAAGACTCAGGATCCATAGCTATCTGATGAAATCCTGATTTGAGATCAAATTTTGAGTAAATTTTTGAATTTCCCACCTTCTTCAAGATAGTGTTGATGCCTGGGAGGCTGTATTGATCTTTATAGGTATTGTCATTTAGGGTTTTATAGTTGAAAACCATTCTTTCCTTCCCTCTTACTGTTGGCAACCGTGCTATTCCTCGAAGTGCTCATAGGCTCCCATGTCCCCGGATTAAAATTTTCACTAATGAAAACTAATCCGGAGGGGATGAGTTTCCTAAGCACAACCAATTCGTCGTCGTGCTAACGACTCAAGCGATCGCTTGAACAAACTAGTTGTTCAAGCAACACAACTCTTCTAGTCGGTTAGCCGCGGAAGAGACGATGGACGGATCACCGGTTTTTGTGTTTCTTATCGGGGTCCATGATTATACAAATACATGCAAATGTAAACTAGTATAATCAATATATACTAACATAAAGAACATAAGCTAGCATATCAAATAAGAACATGCAAAGAACAATAATAAAAGTTATAAAACTTTTATACCTCTTGATCTTCTATCGTATGTCCTAACCTCCTTGTAGACTTCGTGTGGGCGAAGATCCTCCACAAGTTGAAGCATCCTAGATCTTCTTCAATCCAAAGAAAGAAGAACTCTCTTTCCCTTCTTGCTTGAGCCAACCACCAATCCACAAAAGGGTTGATGCCGCCGGCCCCAAGAATAGAGAGAACATAATGGAAACAACCAAGGAACCGAACTAGGGACAAACCCTAGTTTTGGTGCCGCCGGCCAAGATGGAATGAAGAGGAGAAAGGGAACTCGGTTGAGCCCCGACCAAGGTAGAAGGAATAGAGATAGGTCCCGGCAACACCTTAGGAATAAGAAGAGAACTTTTCCTATAGTTGCCGCCCATTCCAAATTCCAAACCCTAGCCGCCCAACCAAACCCTAATTTCATTGAAAACCATCTTCTATGTGCCGGCCATGGAAGAGGGAAGAAGGATAGAGTATGGACCGACCAAGGTAGAGGGTAGAAGGAAGGGACTGCCATGCCTTAGGAAGAAGAAGAAACTCATCTTCCACTTGTTGCTGCCCATCTTCTTTCCCAAACCTTGGCCGCCCATGCAAAGGAACCAAACCCTAATCAAATTAGGGTTTCTTCCTTAGGGTTTCTTGCTGCCCAACCATAGTGGAGAGAAGAGATCTAGGAGCTAGCCACCTTCAAGGAAGAAGAAGAGATCTTCCTCAAGTTGCCGCCCACCCTTCTTTCCTCACCTTGGCCGCCCAACCCAAGGAGCCAAAACCCTAATTAGGGTTTCCTCCTTAGGGTTACTTGCCGCCCAAGCAAAGAGAGGCTAAACCCTAATTTCCATCATCCATTCCAAAAACTCATTTTGCCGCCCAACCCATGCTCCCTTATATATAGAGTTAGGTTTAGGCCTTGGTTTAATCTCCACCGTCGGTTCTAGGGTTTTAATCTCAACCGTCGGATTTAGAGATTTAATCTCAACCGTCGGTTCTAGGGTTTTAATCCCAACCGTCGAATCTAGAGATTTAATCTCGACCGTCGGTTCTAGGGATTTAATCCTAACCGTCGGATTTAGAGATTTAATCTCAACCGTCAGTTCTAGGGATTTAATCCCAACCGTCGGATCTAGAGATTTGTTTTCCATCATTTGATCTAGACTTCATTAGGTTTATATTAGGCTATGATAGGGACCATGAGGAGGAGTTGGGTCTTGGCCACCCGATGGATCGGAACTACACAAACTTGATCCATCAATGATATTCCATTCAACTAGAGGATCATCATCGAACTATCTCACCAACCCCCATAAATTAATATGGGCTCCATATATTATTTGTACATCCATCTCCCCATGTTTAAGATATCGAATGTCCATCAATTAATTGATTTACTGACCATCAATTAATTAACATCTAACTCCTCGAGTAGTACCACTCAACCTTATCATCATGTTGACTAAGTCAACCTGCAGGGTTTAAATGATGAACCTTATGAGCTCCTCAAGGGGACATCATCAACCTAATACATAGGACACGGTTTCCTCCTATAATCAACGACACACCATGTAAATAATATCATTTCCCAACTTACCGGGCATATTGATTTAATCCATAGAAATCTCACCCTCTGGTAAATCAAAGAAATAAATATTAAGTACATGTGCCCGTTATTATATCGGGATTAAGAGCATGTACAACATAATATCCGAGGTCCGATTCAATTATGCAGTCAGCAATAAATTGAATCACCTCTATGTTGGTCCTGTTCAATACACCGAGGTGTACTAGTGTAACTTTATGTTCAAGACAAAACAATACCAAGCTACACTACAACCATGCCAATGGTTTGTCCAAAACCATCTTGGTTGTGAGCCTCTACTTATATTCTACAAGGAACCGATAACATGATCTTCTGCCACACCAAGCACCATGTTATCTACAATGTAAAATATTAGACAATATGCTATATAATATGCAAACAATGATCATGTGATTCTTATTTCAAAATAAAGATGTTCATACAAAGAGCTAGGCTTTCGGTATACATCCCAACAATCTCCCACTTATACTAAAGACTATGCTATCATCATCTTGCCATACATCGATTCCCCTTCCTTCCACATGCCTATCAAAGCTCGCAGAAAGGCCTTAGTGAAAGGGTCTGCAGGTCATCCTCTGCGATCTACGTGGCGACTACTTCTACCTCCTTTACGATTTCTCGTATCAGGTGGTACTTGCACTCTATGTGTTTACTAGCCTTATGGGCTCGTGGTTCCTTCGAGTTTGCAACTGCACCATTATTATCACAATAATTTGTGATAGTTCTGGGCAAACCAGGAATCACATCCAAGTCCATCAAAGTTCTGAGCCATTACTTCTTTGGCGCCTTGCCACATACCGGCTTCCATGGTATAGTCCACCATGCATTTCTGCTTGACACTCTTCCATACTATGGCTCCACCTCCAAAAGTAAATACAAACCCTGAGGTAGACTTACTGTTATCCCTATCAGATTGGAAATCAGAATCCGTGTAACCCACAGGGAGTAATTGGTTTGCCCGATAAACTAGCATATAATCCCTAGTCCTTCTCAGGCACTACAATATATGCTTTACCGCAGTCCAATGTCCCTGTCCTGGATTACTCTGATATCTGCTGACCATGCCTACGGCCAGCGGATATCGGTCTCGCATAACATACATTAGGCTTCCTACCGCCGAAGCATAAGGAACTGCCTATATCTCCTCTATCTCTTCAGATGATCTAGGACACATCTGCTTAGATAAAGGAACTCCATGCCTGAAGGGTAGAAAACCCTTCTTGGAGTTTTGTATGCTAAAACGATCCAAAACCATGTCTATGTATGAAGCTTGAGATAAGCACAACAACCTTGATCCCAAGGTTGTGACCCACTTCTCCCAAGTCCTTCATATCATACTGTTTGGATGACCATACCCTTACGTCTGATAACACTTCGATGTTGTCGCCAACCACCAAAATGTCATCTACGTATAGTACAAAAATACCACTACGTTTCCGTCACATCTCTGATATACACAAGACTCATCCGAACTTTGAATAAATCCATAAGACTAGATTTACCTCCTCAGCGGATGTCCCAAGACTTCAAAGCTTGCTTGATCCATTAACGGACCGATTAAACTTATATACAATACGCTCTTTGCCCTTAGCAATGAATCCTCTGGTCGCTTCATGTAGATGGATTCCTCAAGACTTCCACTAAGGAATCTTTGTCTTGACATCCATCTGTCACACCTCATAATCCATATGAGTTGCTATGCATAAGAGCTCCCAGACCTGTCTTGAATCCATAGATTCAATCTCAGTATTCATTGCACTTTGCAAAGATGCTGTATTTATATCTTGGATTGCCTCGTCGTATGTCTAGGGATCAGGTTCATGTTTGCTAGGGACCAAATCAGAAGATTTGTCCAAAAACATGAATCTAAGAGGTTGTCTAACAACCCTCCACTCTGACGAGGTATCTTACCTGTATCCTCGTGACACGCTGGTGACATGTGGTATGTCCTCTTATGCGGTGGTACTAAAGAAGTGACTTCCCTTTAACTCCTCGAACAATTTTACTCTTGGGCTTGTGGCTCATCACATAGTCTTCCTCTAGAAATCCGTGTTAACGATCACCCTCTAATCTCTAGGACTATAAAACAAGTCAGAATAACTCATCATCGATCTAACCATCTCCATAAGAGTCCTATTCCTTCGCTCCACTACACCATTCTACTGGGGTGTACCAGGTGCAGTCAATTGGGATTGAATCCCAACCTCTGATAAGTAGTTCCTATACTCTCCCAAGAGGTTCTGACCACCACGATCAGATCGAAGTGTCATCCATATCTTGAATAATTGTCTATAAAAGAGACGAAATATTCAAGACCACCTCTTGCCTAGATAGTCATAGGACCTCACAAATCAGAATGAATCATTTCTAACACATCTTTGGCTCTATACCCCTTGGCCTTAAAAGGCCTCTTAGTCATCTTACCCTCCAAGCAAGATTCGTAGGTTGGGAGATCCTCCACCACTAATGAACCCAAAGGTTCATCAGCTTTCAACCTTTGAATTCTGCTTAGGTTAATGTGACCAAGCCTAAGAAGCCAAAGATATGTTTGGTTCATCTTCGAAGGTTCTTTTCTCTTATTGGAATTATAAGATGAGTTATTAACTTCAATTTGCATCATGGGAGGTTTTGGTTCAAATTTCCTTTCAATGGACCTGAATAGATATTCTCCCTATTCCTTTTATAACAACTCTGTCATTAAAAGAAATAGAATATCCATCCATAATAATTTAGAAACTGAAACTAAATTCTTTCTAAATAAAGGTACATAAAGGGAATTTTCCAGAACCAAAGTTTTATTATTCTCAAGAGATAAATAAAACTTCTCCCACTGCAATAGCCGCCACCATCATGGCATTGCCCAAGTAAATTGTAATCTCTTTGCAAATTTTGAGCATTATTAGTGACTCCCGTATCTACTCACCAGGTGTCGGTAGATACCACAGCTAATCATGTTTCAATGACTAGTCCAAAAGATATACCTTTGTTCTGTTTTGGCTTGGGACAGTCCTTCTTCCAATATCCATCCTGCTTGCAAGTGAAGTACTTGCCTTTCGGCTTCTTCACTCTTCCCTGAGATCCTCCCACCATCTTTGCTTCACCTTGTTTCTTCTTCTTCTTGCCTTTCGGCTTAGAAGTAGAAACCCTTTTGAGCAATGATGGCTTGAGGACACTCTTTGAAGAGTGCATACTTGTACTCCTTAGCAGATAAGACAATATCTTGAATCTTTTCCAATCAACATTATTTAGGTACAGTAAGTTTATTTCCTTTAGTATCATAGTAAGTGGACGGAAAGTCAATTTTGAAAATCCTAAGAATCACATAGATCATTATATTAGATTTCAAATATTATTGATTCCTCAAAACAATAAAATTCTGAAATCAACCAACACCTCAAAACACCGAGAATATCGCATGCCACGATAGTGTGGACGTATACGAATTCTACATTTGTAAGAGGAGGTTTTATCCATTAATTTTATTATCTTGTCAACCTTACTTTTTGACAAATAAAATTAATAGTTGGTTCCTCTTTGGCCCTACAAATAAAAGCAGTGACTCCGATGGGGAGGATACTTTTTATTTGCATCTAAGTGTGCACCATTACATGATACTAAGGGAATTATCTCAGATTATGTGCCTTACCGATGGGGAAGTACACACGCTCCTAAATAATTTCCTATAACCATTATTTGACCTAGTGATCCGCAAACAAACTCATCCGATGGGGAGGAAGGCACTCAGAGCCGACACGCAAGTTTGTTGCATCACACGTCAAATTGTAATGGAGGCCGCGGGAATTAATTAAAATATCCCTCTCCCACTTAGTAAATTGAAAATGAGGAATTTTCAAGCACACACAACATGCATATAAAACAAATCAGCAATAAATATGGAAAAATCAGAATTTTTCCAACTATTATGGCATTGTTCTCCAATATGCGTCCCGTCGTGTCGCCACCTCGTCCGCTCCTCCTACGCCATGTACGAGCCATCCGGAGATCCGAGCCGAGAAAAAAACCTATTTTATTTTACATCCATCGATCCTATACTCCACGAGGGAGTGCACATGAAATCTAGATCGAAAGTAAAATAAAATAAAGAGTGGCTAAACAATGTCGTATTCAATTACAAAAATTAAATACTAATTTAGCCTCGTCAACCCCAAGGATTCAAATAATATACAATCACACACACATGCAATCACATACACACATATATAGCCATAATAGTTGGATTTTATGCCTACAACCAAAAAGTTAGCCTACGCACATCCTACTATTATCTGGCATACACAATATATGATAAGAGCGTGAAAAGTAACCGAATCCAAAACACACAAAACCGAAAACCGTGGCTCTGATACCAATTGTTGGCAACCGTGCTATTCCTCGAAGTGCTCATAGGCTCCCATGTCTCCGGATTAAAATTTTCACTAATGAAAACTAATCCGGAGGGGATGAGTTTCCTAAGCACAACCAATTCGTCGTCGTGCTAACGACTCAAGCGATCGCTTGAACAAACTAGTTGTTCAAGCAACACAACTCTTCTAGTCGGTTAGCCACGGAAGAGACGACGGACGGATCGCCGGTTTTTGTGTTTCTTATTGGGGTCCATGATTATACAAATACATGCAAATGTAAACTAGTATAATCAACATATACTAACATAAAGAACATAAGCTAGCATATCAAATAAGAACATGCAAAGAACAATAATAAAAGTTATAAAACTTTTATACCTCTTGATCTTCTATCGTATGTCCTAACCTCCTTGTAGACTTCGTGTGGGCGAAGATCCTCCACAAGTTGAAGCATCCTAGATCTTCTTCAATCCAAAGAAAGAAGAACTCTCTTTCCCTTCTTGCTTGAGCCAACCACCAATCCACAAAAGGGTTGATGCCGCCGGCCCCAAGAATAGAGAGAACATAATGGAAACAACCAAGGAACCGAACTAGGGACAAACCCTAGTTTTGGTGCCACCGGCCAAGATGGAATGAAGAGGAGAAAGGGAACTCGGTTGAGCCCCGACCAAGGTAGAAGGAATAGAGATAGGTCCCGGCAACACCTTAGGAATAAGAAGAGAACTTTTCCTATAGTTGCCGCCCATTCCAAATTTCAAACCCTAGCCGCCCAACCAAACCCTAATTTCATTGAAAACCATCTTCTATGTGCCGGCCATGGAAGAGGGGAAGAAGGATAGAGTATGGACCGACCAAGGTAGAGGGTAGAAGTAAGGGACCGGCCATGCCTTAGGAAGAAGAAGAAACTCATCTTCCACTTGTTGCCGCCCATCTTCTTTCCCAAAGCTTGGCCGCCCATGCAAAGGAACCAAACCCTAATCAAATTAGGGTTTCTTCCTTAGGGTTTCTTGCCGCTCAACCATAGTGGAGAGAAGAGATCTAGGTGCTAGCCACCTTCAAGGAAGAAGAAGAGATCTTCCTCAAGTTGCCGCCCACCCTTCTTTCCTCACCTTGGCCGCCCAACCCAAGGAGCCAAAACCCTAATTAGGGTTTCCTCCTCAGGGTTACTTGCCGCCCAAGCAAAGAGAGGCTAAACCCTAATTTCCATCATCCATTCCAAAAACTCATTTTGCCGCCCAACCCATGCTCCCTTATATATAGAGTTAGGTTTAGGCCTTGGTTTAATCTCCACCGTCGGTTCTAGGGTTTTAATCTCAACCGTCGGATTTAGAGATTTAATCTCAACCGTCGGTTCTAGGGTTTTAATCCCAACCTTCGAATCTAGAGATTTAATCTCGACCGTCGGTTCTAGGGATTTAATCCTACCCGTCAGATTTAGAGATTTAATCTCAACCGTCGATTCTAGGGATTTAATCCCAACCGTCGGATCTAGAGATTTGTTTTCCATCATTTGATCTAGACTTCATGAGGTTTATATTAGGCTACGATAGGGACCATGAGGAGGAGTTGGGTCTTGGCCACCCGATGGATCGGAACCACACAAACTTGATCCATCAATGATGTTCCATTCCACTAGAGGATCATCATCGAACTAACCTCACCAACCCCCATAAATTAATATGGGCTCCATATATTATTTGTACATCCATCTCCCCGTGTTTAAGATATCGAATGTCCGTCAATTAATTGATTTACTGACCATCAATTAATTAACATCTAACTCCTCGAGTCGTACCACTCAACCTTATCATCATGTTGACTAAGTCAACCAGCTGGGTTTACATGATGAACCTTATGAGCTCCTCAAGGGGACATCAGCAACCTAATATATAGGACACGGTTTCCTCCTATAATCAACGGCACACCATGTAAATAATATCATTTCCCAACTTACTCGGCATATTGATTTAATCCATAGAAATCTCACCGTAAATCAAAGAAATAAATATTAAGTACATGTGCCCATTATTATATCGGGATTAAGAGCATGTACAACATAATATCCGAGGTCCGATTCAATTATGTAGTCAGCAATAAATTGAATCACCTCTATGTCGGTCCTGCTCAATACACCTAAGTGTACTAGTGTAACTTTATGTTCAAGACAAAATAATACCAAGCTACACTACAACCATGCCAATGGTTTGTCCAAAACCATCTTGGTTGTGAGCCTCTACTTATATTCTACAAGGAACTGATAACATGATCCTCTATGCCACACACAAACTCCATGTTATCTACAATGTAAAATATTAGACAATATGCACATATATAATATGCAAACAATGATCATGTGATTTTTATTTCAAAATAAAGATGTTCATACAAAAAAACTAAGCTTTCAGTATACATCCCAACAATTCCCACTTATACTAAAAGACTATGCTATCATCATACTGCCATACATCTGATTAACCTATACTCCACATGCCTATCAAAACACTCACTATAAGGGCCTTAGTGAAAGGGTCTACTGTGTCATCCTCTCGATGCAATCTAGGCGATACTTCTACCTCCTTTACGATTTCGTATCAGGTGGTACTTGCACTCTATGTGTTTACTAGCCTTATGGGCTCGTGGTTCCTTCGAGTTTGCAACTGCACCATTATTATCACAATAATTGTGATAGTTCTGGGCAAACCAGGAATCACATCCAAGTCCATCGTTCTGAGCCACAAACTTCTTTCGCCGCCTTGGTCGCCACATACCCAGCTTCCATGGTAGAGTCCACCACGCATTTCTGCTTGACACTCTTCCATACTATGGCTCCACCTCCAAAAGTAAACACAAACCCTGAGGTAGACTTACTGTTATCCCTATCAGATTGGAAATCAGAATCCGTGTAACCCACAGGGAGTAATTGGTCTGCCCGGTAAACTAGCATATAATCCCTAGTCCTTCTCAGGCACTACAATATATGCTTTACCGCAGTCCAATGTCCCTGTCCTGGATTACTCTGATATCTGCTGACCATGCCTACGGCAAAGCAGATATCTGGTCTCGTACATAGCATACATTAGGCTTCCTACCGCCGAAGCATAAGGAACTGCCTATATCTCCTCTATCTCTTCAGATGATCTAGGACACATCTGCTTAGATAAAGGAACTCCATGCCTGAAGGGTAGAAAACCCTTCTTGGAGTTTTGTATGCTAAAACGATCCAAAACCATGTCTATGTATGAAGCTTGAGATAAGCACAACAACCTTGATCCCAAGGTTGTGACCCACTTCTCCCAAGTCCTTCATATCATACTGTTTGGACGACCATACCCTTACGTCTGATAACACTTTGATGTTGTCGCCAACCACCAAAATGTCATCTACGTATAGTACAAAAATACCACTATGTTTCCGTCACATCTCTGATATACACAAGACTCATCCGAACTTCGAATAAATCCATAAGACTGGATTTACCTCCTCAAAGCGGATGTCCCAAGACTTCAAAGCTTGCTTGATCCATTAATGACCGATTAAGCTTATATACAATACGCTCTTTGCCCTTAGCAATGAATCCCTCTGGTCGCTTCATGTAGATGGATTCCTCAAGACTTCCACTAAGGAATGCTGTCTTGACATCCATCTGTCACACCTCATAATCCATATGAGTTGCTATGCATAAGAGCTCCCAGACCTGTCTTGAATCCATAGATTCAATCTCAGTTTTCATTGCACTTTGCAAAGATGCTGTATTAAATCTTGGATTGCCTCATCGTATGTCTAGGGATCTGGTTCATGTTTGCTAGGGACCAAATCAGAAGATTTGTCCAAAAACATGAATCTAAGAGGTTGTCTAACAACCCTCCCACTACGACGAGGTATCTTCTGTGTATCCTCTGTGACACGCGGTGCAGTGACATGTGGTATGTCCTCTTGTACCGGTGGTACTAAAGAAGCGACTTCCCTTTTAACTCCTCCAGAACAATTTTACTCTTGGGCTTTTGGCTCATCACATAGTCTTCCTCTAGAAATCTGGCGTTCGTGTTAACAATCACCCTCTGATCTCTAGGACTATAAAACAAGTCAGAATAACTCATCATCGATCTAACCATCTCCATAAGAGTCCTATTCCTTCGCTCCGCTACACGATTCTCAGGGTGTGCCAGTGCAGTCAATTGGGATTGAATCCCAACCTCTGATAAGTAGTTCCTATACTCTCCCAAGAGGTTATGACCACCACGATCAGATCGAAGTGTCATCCATATCTTGAATAATTGTCTATAAAAGAGACGAAATATTCAAGACCACCTCTTGCCTAGATAGTCATGGGACCTCACAAATCAGAATGAACCATTTCTAACACATCTTTGGCTCTATACCCCTTGGACTTAAAAGGCCTCTTGGTCATCTTACCCTCCAAGCAAGATTCGTAGGTTGGGAGATCCTCCACCACTAATGAACCCAAAGGTCCATCATCTTTCAACCTTTGAATTCTGCTTAGGTTAATGTGACCAAGCCTAAGAAGCCAAAGATATGTTTGGTTCATCTTCGAAGGTTCTTTTCTCTTATTGGAATTAGAAGATGAGTTATTAACTTCAATTTGCATCGTGGGAGGTTTTGGTTCAAATTTCCTTTCAATGGACCTGAATAGATATTCTACCTATTCCTTTTATAACAACTCTGTCATTAAAAGAAATAGAATATCCATCCATAATAATTTAGAAACTGAAACTAAATTCTTTCTAAATAAAGGTACATAAAGGAATTTTAAGAACCAAAGTTTTATTATTCTCAAGAGATAAATAAAACTTCTCCCACTGCAATAGCCGCCACCATCATGACATTGCCCAAGTAAATGGTAATCTCCCCTTTAGCTAGTCATCGGGTTTCCTGGAACCCCTGCAAATTGTTGCAGACATGATTAGTGACTCCCGTATCTACTCACCAGGTGCCGGTAGATACCACAGCTAATCATGTTTCACTGACTAGTCCAAAAGATATACCTTTGTTCTGTTTTGGATTGGGACAGTCCTTCTTCCAATGTCCATCCTGCTTGCAAGTGAAGTACTTGCCTTTCGGCTTCTTCACTCTTCCCTGAGATCCTCCCACCATCTTTGCTTCACCTTGTTTCTTCTTCTTCTTGCCTTTCGGCTTAGAAGTAGAAACCCTTTTTGAGCAATGATGGCTTGAGGACACTCTTTGAAGAGTGCATACTTGTACTCCTTAGCAGATAAGACAATATCTTGAATCTTTTCCAATCAACATTATTTAGGTACAGTAAGTTTATTTCCTTTAGTATCATAGTAAGTGGACTGAAAGTCAATTTTGAAAATCCTAAGAATCAAATAGATCATTATATTATATTTCAAATATTATTGATTCCTCAAAACAATAAAATTCTGAAATCAACCAACACCTCAAAACACCGAGAATATCGCATGCCACGATAGTGTGGACGTATACGAATTCTACATTTGTAAGAGGAGGTTTTACCCATTAATTTTATTATCTTGTCAACCTTACTTTTTGACAAATAAAATTAATAGTTGGTTCCTCTTTGGCCCTACAAATAAAAGCAGTGACTCCGATGGGGAGGATACTTTTTATTTGCATCTAAGTGTGCACCATTACACGATACTAAGGGAATTATCTCGGATTATGTGCCTTACCGATGGGGAAGTACACACGCTCCTAAATAATTTCCTATAACCATTATTTGACCTAGTGATCCGCAAACAAACTCATCCGATGGGGAGGAAGGCACTCAGAGCCGACGCGCAAGTTTGTTGCATCACACGTCAAATTGTAATGGAGGCCGCGAGAATTAATTAAAATATCCCTCTCCCACTTAGTAAATTGAAAATGAGGAATTTTCAAGCACACACAACATGCATACAAAAAAAATCAGCAATAAATATGGAAAAATCAGAATTTTTCCAACTATTATGGCATTGTTCTCCAATATGCGTCCCGTCGTGTCGCCACCTCGTCCGCTCCTCCTACGCCATGTACGAGCCATCCGGAGATCCGAGCCGAGAATAAAACCTATTTTATTTTACATCCATCGATCCTATACTCCACGAGGGAGTGTACATGAAATCTAGATCGAAAGTAAAATAAAATAAAGAGTGGCTAAACAATGTCGTATTCAATTACAAAAATTAAATACTAATTTAGCCTCGTCAACCCCGAGGATTCAAATAATATACAATCACACACACATGCAATCACATACATACATATAGCCATAATAGGTGGATCTTATGCCTGCAACCAAAAAGTTAGCCTACGAACATCCTACTATTATTTGGCATACACAATATATGATAAGAGCGTGAAAAGTAACCGAATCCAAAACACACAAAACCGAAAACCGTGGCTCTGATACCAATTGTTGGCAACCGTGCTATTTCTCGAAGTGCTCATAGGTTCCCATGTCCCCGGATTAAAATTTTTACTAATGAAAACTAATCCGGAGGGGATGAGTTTCCTAAGCACAACCAATTCGTCGTCGTGCTAACGACTCAAGCGATCGCTTGAACAAACTAGTTGTTCAAGCAACACAACTCTTCTAGTCGGTTAGCCACGGAAGAGACGACGGACGGATCGCCGGTTTTTGTGTTTCTTATCGGGGTCCATGATTATACAAATACATGCAAATGTAAACTAGTATAATCAACATATACTAACATAAAGAACATAAGCTATCATATCAAATAAGAACATGCAAAGAACAATAATAAAAGTTATAAAACTTTTATACCTCTTGATCTTCTATCGTATGTCCTAACCTCCTTGTAGACTTCGTGTGGGCGAAGATCCTCCACAAGTTGAAGCATCCTAGATCTTCTTCAATCCAAAGAAAGAAGAACTCTCTTTCCCTTCTTGCTTGAGCCAACCACCAATCCACAAAAGGGTTGATGCCGCCGGCCCCAAGAATAGAGAGAACATAATGGAAACAACCAAGGAACCGAACTAGGGACAAACCCTAGTTTTGGTGCACGCCAAGATGGAATGAAGAGGAGAAAGGGAACTCGGTTGAGCCCCGACCAAGGTAGAAGGAATAGAGATAGGTCCCGGCAACACCTTAGGAATAAGAAGAGAACTTTTCCTATAGTTGCCGCCCACTCCAAATTCCAAACCCTAGCCGCCCAACCAAACCCAAATCTCATTGAAAACCATCTTCTATGTGCCGGCCATGGAAGAGGGGAAGAAGGATAGAGTATGGACCGACCAAGGTAGAGGGTAGAAGGAAGGGACCTGCCATGCCTTAGGAAGAAGAAGAAACTCATCTTCCACTTGTTGCCTCCCATCTTCTTTCCCAAACCTTGGCCGCCCATGCAAAGGAACCAAACCCTAATCAAATTAGGGTTTCTTCCTTAGGGTTTCTTGCCGCCCAACCATAGTGGAGAGAAGAGATCTAGGAGCTAGCCACCTTCAAGGAAGAAGAAGAGATCTTCCTCAAGTTGCCACCCACCCTTCTTTCCTCACCTTGGCCGGCCAACCCATGGAGCCAAAACCCTAATTAGGGTTTCCTCCTTAGGGTTACTTGCCGCCCAAGCAAAGAGAGGCTAAACCCTAATTTCCATCATCCATTCCAAAAACTCATTTTGCCTCCCAACCCATGCCACCCTTATATATAGAGTTAGGTTTAGGCCTTGGTTTAATCTCCACCGCCGGTTCTAGGTTTTAATCTCAACCGTCGGATCTAGAGATTTAATCTCAACCGTCGGTTCTAGGTTTTAATCCCAACTCGGATCTAGAGATTTAATCTCTACCGTCGGTTCTAGGGATTTAATCCCAACCGTCGGATCTAGAGATTTGTTTTCCATCATTTGATCTAGACTTCATGAGGTTTATATTAGGCTACGATAGGGACCATGAGGAGGAGTTGGGTCTTGGCCACCCGATGGATCGGAATCACACAAACTTGATCCATCAATGATGTTCCATTCCACTAGAGGATCATCATCGAACAACCTCACCAACCCCCATAAATTAATATGGGCTCCATATATTATTTGTACATCCATCTCCCCGTATTTAAGATATCGAATGTCCGTCAATTAATTGATTTACTGACCATCAATTAATTAACATCTAACTCCTCAAGTAGTACCACTCAACCTTATCATCATGTTGACTAAGTCAACCTGTAGGGTTTACATGATGAACCTTATGAGCTCCTCAAGGGGACATCATCAACCTAATACATAGGACACGGTTTCCTCCTATAATCAACGGCACACCATGTAAATAATATCATTTCCCAACTTACCGGGCATATTGATTTAATCCATAGAAATCTCACCCTCTGGTAAATCAAAGAAATAAATATTAAGTACATGTGCCCGTTATTATATCGGGATTAAGAGCATGTACAACATAATATCCGAGGTCCGATTCAATTATGCAGTCAGCAATAAATTGAATCACCTCTATGTTGGTCCTGCTCAATACACCGAGGTGTACTAGTGTAACTTTATGTTCAAGACAAAACAATACCAAGCTACACTACAACCATGCCAATGGTTTGTCCAAAACCATCTTGGTTGTGAGCCTCTACTTATATTCTACAAGAAACTAATAACATGATCTTCTGTGCCACACCAAGCACCATGTTATCTACAATGTAAAATATTAGACAATATGCACATATATAATATGCAAACAATGATCATGTGATTCTTATTTCAAAATAAAGATGTTCATACAAAAGAGCTAGGCTTTCAGTATACATCCCAACACTTACCTCCTTCTTTGTAATGGGATCAATACTAGTACCTGACTGTACAATCATGGCCATAATTCTGTGCCTACTTTTGCTTGGCCTGATAACCTTCAACTAGAGTAATGCTTTAATATGCTTTTCAAATGCCAGCTTCATGAGGGGAGTTATATGAGATAAAGGCTTATCCTGAATTGTGATATCAGGATTGATAATATCTATTTTGCACAGAATTCTATTTTTTGACCAATATTTCAGTGGGTCTTCGCCTATATATCCCTGATTCTTCAATTTTTTGATTAAATCCTCATGCTTTCTGAAAATTTTTGGATTTGATGGCTCCATAGCATAATAGACTTTCTCCTGAATATTCAGATATTCTTCCTCATCCATGCTCAATTCTTGTATTGCGTGGACTGCTGCATCATTTGTGGTTATTGAGGTAACATTTTTATAAATAGTGATTAGGTTACCTTCAATCCGAAGTCCTCCCTGCATGTTTCGGATGAAATTGCAGCCTACCACCATTTGAATTCCATCCCCAAGAGACATATCAAATGAATAAGTGAAGGGAATTCTGAACTTGTTATCACCTATGATCATTTGTCCGCCTTTTAGCTTCCATTTTGCCAATTGCTTGGAATTTACACCATTTATTACAATAGTGTAAGGGTTCATTTCCAGAATGCTTTCCGGGACTGCCCTTTTGTCTATGCAGCATGTTGTGGCTCCTGTATCTAAAATTGCACTAACTTTGATTGGAGCATGGTTAGGAATTTCGATCAACCATCGTATTGTAAAGCCTTTTATCATCGCTTGAATGATATTGATACCTATTTTAGAAATAGTTCTTTCTTAAGGTAATCGACTGTTCCTTTCCTTTTTCAAGATTTTTTGGGTTCATTTCTTCAAATTCTCTTTCAAGGTCATGATACAAAGTCTCCTCTGCTGATTTCCTATTAAGCCTGTCAATTTCCATCATCAGTCTGGAATTTTCTGCCAACAGAAAAGTAATATATTCCGTTAACTCTTTGATTAGTGCTTTATCATTGTGCTGGACAGGTGCTGGTTCTGTTACTATTTCCTGCTTTAAGTAATAATCTGCACAAGGTGCACAAGCTGTTAGATTACAATTACTGCAATTAATTCTGGACCTGATTTTGGTATCCCTTCCACAGAATTTGCACCCAGCATAAATGGTCTGGACTTCCTTGTTATGTAGCCATGTGTGATCACAATAAGCTTGTTCCTCAGGGATATTAATTTGAACCTACCAGCCTCTATCTTCACCAAAAAGAACAAACAAGAATTCTTTTGGGGAAAAGTATTATTACCATGCTCTGATGTTGTTCGATATCCATTTCTCCCTCGATATCTTTGTAAATGGCGTCACTTTCAGTTTCATCTTGGTCTACTGATACAACATCAAATTCTTCTGGTAGATCAATTTCGTTGAGCATTGCTATTCTCTCCTTGTTTCCTGTTTTGTTTCGACATTCCCTTGCAAAATGTCCTTCTTCTCCACATATGTAGCATTTGCACTTTCTTACCTTGGTTCTGTCATGCTGGTACTTCTTTTTGATCACACGAATGTGTGATTTGTGAGGTTTTCCTTTGTAACTCTGGGCCTTTCTCAGACCATACCTCTTTTGTCCCTAGTAGTAACTAGGCAGAGGTATTTGTGAACAAAACTGCAAGTCTTTTAGGCTCCTTTGAAGTGAAGCCTGTTTGCACATCTCCTTGAGTTCTTGATAAGCGTGATGAATTTGGGGAAGAACTCCTATAGTGTTTCCTGGATAGCGTTCCTGAAACTTCTGCTCAAGATAATTTCCAATTAATGGAGGCATTTTTCGGTAGAACTTACTTGATAATTCTTCATTAATGAACATTCTGCCTGTTTTTGCTACTAGCTCTTTGTATTGGTTCATATAGGCAACCAATTCCTTTGTGCTTGGACAAGCTAATCTTTCTAGATCAAGATAAGCCTGGTTCTGCTCCGCTGTTGACCCTGAAGTGGGATCTTCTAGGGTGATTATTCTTCTTATCTGTGACAGAACATTTTGCGTTTCATCTGCTGCATTGATTAGCTTATCATATTGATCAGGGAACATCATTCTCCATTGGATGAAAGTCTTCTTCTCAATTTCCCCCAATAGATTTTCAATATATAGTACTTTGGATCTCTTATCAGCCCAAATTTTTGAGTCAATTACATTAGTAGTAATTGATTCCCACCTGGAAATGACATCGTTATACAAACCAATATCATCAGGTAAGACCAGAAGTGCACCTGTTTGTTGTTGGGCAGGAGGGAGTTGCCATAATTCATTGTTATACCCTTCCTTGAATCGCCCCACCTTTGAATGAGAAAGATCCATAGTATTGTAAGGATTCATCCTTCCGGCTGGTCTTGATGCAGGGTCATATTGTGGAGGACCCATGACTGAATCATCTGGTGGATTAAATGCAAATGTTGCTCCTTATGATGCTAGAATATTCCTTATTAAAGGATAATCCATTTCTGCATCATCTAGCTGAGTGAAAACCACTTCTTCAGTATCAGATAATATCTCTTCACCTTCATCTTCATCGTTCAATGTTGTTTTTGAAGAATAGAATGTTTCTTCATCTTCTTGATCAGAATCTCCCCAAGATGGGGTAATAAGACTCATATCCCAATCATGCTATGGTATTGTGTATTTGACATAATAGTCAAATTTTCCACTGGGCTGCCCCAAAGTATCCCAGATTTCTTCTGTATTTTCTTCTGTATTTTGAGAAGTTCTCTCTCCACCACCTTTCGCAAATAGATTAATCCATTCTTCATCTTGCAGTGTGAATAAAGTTTGTTCTTCAAAAATGGAGGGAGGGCATAATTTCTTCATAAGTTTGTCCCATGCTTCTGTACCCATTTGAGTACTACTTTCCCCAAATCCTTGTTGTTGCCTTACTGTGTTGGATAGTTGTTCCACTTGTTGGACTGGAATAATGCTGGCCTTCTCTAGGATAAGTTGAGCCACTACTTCTCCCTGTGATAATTTTAGAATCTCTGAAGTCATATTGAAAACCAAAATATATACCTGGCCTCGGTAGTCATTATCAATTTCTCCAGCTCCAATTTGAATGCCTTTCTTCCATGAAATCCCAGATTTAGGAGCTATTCTTCCGTAGTGTCCTTCCAGAATAGCGAACGCTAATCCAGTTTCTATTAATGCTCTACCTCCTGGTTGGATTTCATAATTATAGCATATTGAAAGGTCATACCCGATTGATCCTTTCGTCTTCCTCGTGGGTATCTTTGCTTCAGGATTTGTTTTTAGTACTTCAAGTACTAGCTCTTCTGTGGTGATAACAGCCAAAATTTCTTGTTCTGCTTCCCCTATTTCCATATCATCCTGGTTGATAGATGCAATCCTATTTTCAGAAATAGGAATATAGCCTTCAAATTGTAGTGAAATGCTTCCATCTAAGAGTGTCCTTGTCTCTACCCTGGTTGGTGCCACAGGGTTTCTTCTGGCTGATGGCCTTAGTATCCATCTTTGTTGTTGTAGTTCTTCAGTAGTGAATCTTGTGCCTGGGATTGCGTTGACTCCTCTACTAACCAGGTAGTCTGTAACATTCTGAACATTGTAGGAGAAATTAGTGAAACTAGTATTGGTTAGACGCCCTACCATCATCCTTGTGATTAGTAGATTGCTAGTTCCTCCTTGCCACTCCTGATATCCATGTGTTTGAATAGATAACTCGATGTTATTTGCAAAGTCTTCAACATTGATCATCAGGTCAGGGATAACATATACCATCTGGGTTCCTCTGCTCAAATCCATTTCCATTGTAGCAATAATGGATCTGTCACCTCTCCATCTTGTATCTCGTAACACTACTAGTACCATGGCTCCAATATTTCTTCTATGCAGGGCATGTACCCTGATCATCACTAATCCCATGTGAATATGATGAAAACCTGCTTCTCTGAGCCTTTGATGACTTTCTTCAGTGACCAATGGAAGGTCCACCTGACTTTCTTCAATGCATAAAAGATCCTCCTCAGAGTAATGCTGATATACTCTGTGTTGAGTGGGCTGAAAGCCTGTAGAATATAATATTTCAGCTGGCACCATATTTTCTCTTCTTGTTCTAGAAATTTCCAGTTGCTCTTCCGGATCTACTTGACCTTCAATAGATCTTCTATATCTCCTTTGGTTGGGGAATATCCTTCTTTGAAGATTATAAAGCATCCTTTGACCCTGCCTGTAGTCTCGTATTTGATTTTCTGAGCTTGGTACTTGGACGGTTGATGATGTATCAATAGCAGGTGGTCGGGTGCTAGTGGAATGTCTTGCGCTTGAAGACATTATTTTAATTTCTCGTTGTTGAGAATATCTGCAGGATTCTTGAATACTAATATAGAGCCTTTCTTCTTTGGAATTACGGATCCTTCAGCAAGATTAATTCCTGCGATTCTTTTAGTAAGATCGTCAATAGCACCTTCAAGCTCCTTAGAAGGTCCTTCTGCTTGAGTAGACGCTTGTCCTTTTAATTGATTTATTTGATTTCTCAGATCCTGCATCTCTTACAGGACTTGTTCTATTTTTCTGACACTTGTCCTTAACTCTTTTGTTAGGACTTCTTCCTCCGCTAGGATTGGTTGTATTATTGTTTTAATTTCTCCAAGCTTCGGGCTTCGATTGTTAACAATTTCTTTTTCTAAAGAAGCTACTATATCTTTTAAGAGAGATATTTCGCCCTTTAGCTTAAGATTCTCTTCTTCCAATACAAAGAAATGTTTTAGAGTGACTTTAGAAAGGAGTGAGATCCTATCAAACACCACCTCGAGGTTGTTGGCTAAGAGTAGGTTTGTTGGTTCTGGATTCTTAGCAAGATCAAGGTATTCCAGGTTTTTGGTTTGGGATTTCTCATACCATTGCCTTATGTTTTGTTCAAATCTATCACTCATCCAATTTTTGGCTTACTTACGGCTTAGGATTTTGTAAAATTTTCTTGCTCACCCGACGGGACACGGCTCTTCCTGGAGTCTTACGTTCACTGCGGTCTTTTGCAATCAATTAATAAAATCTTTCGCCTTATCATAAACCATTAATGAAGATAAAGGTTGTATTGAAATAAAAAGGATAGTTAGAGACCCGTACCTTCAACCTGGAATATAAGGGATTTTAGCCAAGAAACATGGCTCTGATACCAGGAAAGGATCGTTTTCTTTTGGAAATAAAACCGGGACTATGTCCTGAATTTTATTTAAAGAAAGAACAGAACACAAACTTACTTCGAAACTGGAAACTCACACACTTCAAACTTGAAACTAGAAACTCAAACTTGAGGAATGATGTACTCAGTGTTGCTCGAGTGTTCAACACCAAAGTCGGCCAAAGACAATGATAAAGCCGGGACTATGTCCTGAATTTTATTTAAAGAAAGAACAGAACACAAACTTACTTCGAAACTGGAAACTCACACACTTCAAACTTGAAACTAGAAACTCAAACTTGAGGAATGATGTACTCGGTGTTTCTCGAGTGTGTCAAACCTCCTACCACTCTAGTCCTTTTATAATGAGGAAGGTTGTATTAGAATTGAAGCGGGTAACCATTTTGTCCCCATTGTCCTTCATTTCCGCTACCCTTTCTATCATAAAAGACTTCTGATCCTACAGACTAAAGAAAAACCCTTCTGACCCACAGCATAATTATTTGATAAGGCACAACCTTCTGATTGTTTGAGAAGACGGCTCCCCGAGGCTCAGTCTTCTCAGTTTTGGGCTCACCACTGCTTTTAGGGAGGCATCTGCCTTATGTCTCTGTATATATCATTCAATGAGTTTGAGACACGCCAAATGTCACGTCTTATCCTCCCCATGTCCTGAGACTTCTCCTAGAAGTAATGTTGCTTGGCTCCTTCGATGTCGCCTACAATAAAAGTCTGATTCTTTTACCTGCTGAATCAGCTCCAGCTCTTTGAAGGCGAAAGAAAGTTGATTGATTGATTCTTCTTCAATTTCCGCCATTCTTTTTCTTTTGTCATGTTCCTCTGGAGGGAATGTATTCTTTGTGGTTGATGCGACTAAGGCTTCATATTGATTCAAGAGTTTGTAATCAAATGAAGTCGTTGTGTCAGGATGCATGATCCTTGTCCATTCGTCCTCAGTTCTGATCATGTGGATGGCTTCCTCCTTCTCTTCAATTATCCTTCATTTTGTCCCCATTGTCCTTCATTCTTGTTCTATGTTGATTAAACTAAATATTTGATTAATCTCTTGGTTAATTTTATCAAATGTTAGATTAATTTGATCATTTTGTTCCATGATATTGTTATTATTATTATTTAAACTAATTAAATTTGAATTAATTAATTTTTTATTAGTTGAATTATTAATTGTAATAATTAATTGACAATAATTACACAATTTATCTAAAATTCAACTTTTCAAAATTATTAACTTTACTAACCTTTTTTTTTCCGGACATCGATTCTTGTAGTGACCGAATCTTCCACACCCGAAGCACATGATGTGCTCCTTGTTCTTCCAGACTCTTGGCAATGGTGTCTCCTTTGTCATCGGTTGCGTCGTTCGAATCTTACGAGTAGGACACTTATTTTTATAGTATCCTCTCTCCCTGCACTTGAAGAAAATAATATATAATTTAAAATTTAAATTGATATTGTTACCTTTAGGCGTTGAGCGATACTCTTCCATGGTTAGCTCGGTCAATGATCTTCCAATACTCGAAAAAAAAAACACAAACTAAAAAGTCCCAAGACTTAGTCTTGGATTAGTAGTGCGGGCGATAATTAAAATTAAAAATAAAGAAAAGAAAATGCTCGACCGGTGGTTGCACCGAATCTGAGCGCCCCCGCTCTGATACCACTCGTTGGATCGAAATGAATCGCTAGAGGGGGGGTGAATAGCGTTCGTGAAATTTTTTATTTTTTGACGATTAAAACTAAGTATGCAACAGAAAACTAAAAGATAAACACAAGAAAGACACAAAACTTTTTTACTTGGTTCACAGCCCACCGCCTACTAATCCAAGGCCCTGCGATCCTTAATCGCTTCCGAAGGGCAATCACTAAAAGTCTCTTCCTCGTTGGAGGTAAGAGACAAGACGATTACAATGATTATAAGGTCGATAACGACCTTACCGGTCCTTATACAAATTAAGTGCAGAAAGATAATAATAATACCGACAATTAATTAGAAGATGACGCACGGTCGGAGTAGCATTGTAGAGAGCACGAGCACTTGAGAGATTCTTGAATTTCGGTTTGAGTCCTCCCCTCCTTTTATAGATTTGTGCCTTGGAATTTGTCCCGATCCAGATCCAAAGCTCGTGGATCTTATCTTGAGGTGGCGACTTATCTTATCCTGAGGTGGTGGCATCAATCTCTATCTCTTTGACCTTGTGCACTGGGCTGATTCGTCAACATCAATCGACTGATCCTCTTAGCAGTCGACTACCTTCAGTCAACTGCTGACATCTCCAGTCGACTACTGCACTTCAGAATTCCTACAACACAAGATTAAAACAATAGATGCATAATTCCATGCAGTGTGATAGTCCTTTGACTGTCCGATCTCGACTTCGGCATTCCTCCAAAAGCCTTAGTCGGATCGACGCCTAGGATTGTCCTCTAACCGAGGACGTGTCCTGACCACCGATCCACACACGGAGCTTACCTTTGGTCCTCTTGACCTATCGCTTAGCTTTCGGTCACCATCGAGGTTCCTCGACTCCCTGAGGTTCTCTTGGTGTTGCCCGACCACCTCGATTTCTCGACTTGAGATTCTCTGGGTGTCGCTCGACCTTTGGCTTAGCTTAAACACTTCTTGCACACTTAGCATATCACATGAGATAACAAAATAGCTTAACTTTGAATCTTTTCCATCATCAAAACCAAGGTATGATTATCTAGTGCCCCTGCACCAACATAACATAAGTATCAAAAGGTTCAAATCAAATGAGTTGAACCAAACCTATCTCTGGCATTGTCGCTTAGGTCACATAAATGCGAGTCACTTATCCCAGCTCCATAAGGATGGCTTCCTGGACTCATTTGATTTTGAATCATATAAGACATACGAGTCTTGTCTTCTAGGCAAGATGACCAAGACTCCCTTTAGTGGACACAGCGAAAGAACAACAGACTTGTTAGGACTTATACATAGTGATGTGTGTGGCCCTTTCAATGTTGCTATTAGAGGTGGTTATAGGTACTTCATTACATTTACTGATGACTTCAGTAGATATGGTTATGTGTATCTGATGACACATAAGTCATAATCCTTTGAAAAGTTTAAAGAATTCAAGAAGGAAGTACAAAACTAGCTTGGCAAGAGTAT
This sequence comes from Wurfbainia villosa, assembly GCA_025175895.1. Lineage (NCBI taxonomy): Eukaryota > Viridiplantae > Streptophyta > Magnoliopsida > Zingiberales > Zingiberaceae > Wurfbainia > Wurfbainia villosa. The sequence continues at coordinate 62,964,423 of CM046001.1, read as the reverse complement.
TAAGATACTTCGATCAGATCAAGGTGGTGAATACCTTAGCCATGAGTTTTGTGACTATCTAGCTGAGTGTGGGATTCTATCCCAACTCACTCCTCCTGGAACACCAAGTGTAATAGTGTATCTGAAAGGAGGAATTGTACCCTATTAGATATTGTACAATCTATGATGAGTCACACATATCTTCCTATATTCTTTTGGGGATATGCTTTAGACACAACAGCCTTCACACTTAACAGTGGTCCATCCAAAGCTGTGATAAAAACACCATATACGATATGGACAGGAAAAAATCCTTAGATATCTTTCATGAGGATTTGGGGTTGTGAGGCTTACGTTAGACGTCATGTCTCAGAAAAACTGGGACTCAAATTCGATAAGTGCTATTTTGTTGGATATCCCAAGGAAACAAAGGGATATTACTTCGACATTCCCAGTCAGCACAAAGTGTTTGTGTCAAAGATTGGGATATCTTTAGAAAGGAACTTTGTTTCTAGAAAAACTAGTGGAAGTATGTTCGATCTTGAAGAAATTCAAGATATGGACCATAGCACTGAGGCCTTAATGGAGGTTGAACAGGAATCACAAAGTGTTGTGGATGATGAGATTGTTGCACAAAGAGTTGTAGAACAACAACCTATTCAGGTAGACCTACCTCTTCGCAGGTCTGATAGGGTACATTGTCAGCCTGAGAGATACTCATTTCTCTTGTCTGACCATGATGACATTATGCTTGTTGAGAATGAGCCTACCTCCTATCAGTAAGCTGTGATGAGCTCAGATTCTGAGAAATGGATAGAAGTCATGAGATCCGAGATGGAATCCATGTACACCAATCAAGTATGAACTTTGGTTGATCCACCTGAAGGCGTCAAACCCATTGGGTGTAAGTGGGTCTTTAAGAGAAAGACTGACATGGATGGACTTACGCATACCTATAAGGGTCGATTTGTGGCTAAAGGTTTCAAGCAAATTCATGGTATTGACTATGATGAAACCTTTTCTCCAGTTGCGATGTTTAAGTCCATTTAGATCATGCTTGCTATTGCAGCGTACCACGATTATGAGATCTGGATGTCAAAACCGTGTTTTTGAAAGGAAACTTGCTTGAGGATGTGTACATGACACAACCTGAGAGTTTTGTAGATCCACAACATACTGGCAAAGTATGCAAGCTGCAAAGGTCCATTTATGGGCTAAAGCAAGCTTCTCGGAGCTGGAATCTTCGATTCGATGATGCGATCAAACAGTTTGGTTTCATCAAAAATGAAGATGAACCCTATGTCTACAAGTGGGATAATTGGAACACAGTTGTCTTCCTTCTATTATATGTGGATGACATACTACTCATTGGGAATGACATCCCTTCGCTTCATTCTGTGAAGACTTGGCTGGGGAAGTGTTTCTCAATAAAAGACTTAGGTGAAGCAGCCTGTATTCTAGGCATCAAGATCTATAGAGATAGATATAAGAGATTGTTTAGCCTAAGTCAGAGTACATATATTGACATGGTATTACTATGGTTTGCCATGTAGAATTCCAAGAAGGGATTTCTGCCGATGTCACATGCTGTGAGTCTTTCGAAGACTCAAAGTCCCTCTTCTAGAGAGGAGAGAGACCGCATGGATAAGATCCCTTATGCATCTGCCATAAAATCTATCATGTACGTCATGCTATGTACTCTTCCTGATGTCTCGTATGCTTTGATCATGACGAGCAGATACCAGTCAGATCCAGATGAGTGTCACTGGATAGCGGTCAAGAATATTCTTAAGTACTTGAGAAGGACTAAAGAATATTTATTGATATTTGGAGGCGATAGGGAACTAGTTGTAAAGGGTTACAGTGATGCCAACTTCCAAACTGACCAGGATGATTAAAGATCGCAGTCAGGGTTTGTGTTTTGCTTGAATGGTGGCGCTATGAGCTGGAAGAGTTAGAAGAAAAATACAGTTGCTGATTCTACAACAGAGGCCGAGTATATTGTTTCATCAGAGATAGCAAAGGAGGAAGTTTGGATCAACAAGTTCATTACTGAGTTTAGGGTTATTCCTAGTATTGAAGATCTTATAGAGCTCTATTGTGACAATAATGGAGCGATTACGCAGGCTAAGGAACCTCGCTCACACCAGCGGACCAAACACATACTACGACGCTTCCATCTCATTCGAGAGATTATCAATAGAGAAGATGTGAAGATTTGAAGAGTACCCATAGAGGCTAATGTCGCAGATCCCTTGACCAAGGCTTTGGCATAGAAAATGCATGATGGTCACACAAAGTCATTGAGTATTAGATACTACAGTGATTGGCACTAGTGCTAGTGGGAGATTGTTGGTGAAAGCCCTAGAGTTTATCTTGTGATGATTGTTGTATGAACTTGTTGTATCATATTCCTATATATATTTATAAAGGCATTTCTGTATGGTTATTATACTTACTTGTATTGGTGCCAAATTACTAAGTATAATAGCATTTTTGAGTAGAAGGTTCTTATCTATATCAATCGATTGGTTGAATCGATAATGAGATGATATAGAGAATACTACTCTTAATCATTCCTAGTCAAGTATTAATATTTAGGGACAATATTAATGCGAAGAGACTAGCATGTAGGTCAACTCGATGACTTGATCTCACAAGTCATAGATATGAGATATCAAGTTGACACATGGGTATGCATTGGAGAATGTATATTGAATGACCCGCCATGAGAAAGTATCATGGATCGTTATATGAGTGTCATATACTTTCTCATGTGACTATTAGTATGACTATTAGTCCTTGGACCTGAAGTCACCACGGTTCCCTACATAAGGAGTTTTATACTTTGGCTTCGTCAAACGTCACCCGTAAATGGGTGGACTATAAAGGCAATTACTGTGTATGTAACAAATTATGCGGAGAGATGTGAGTGATGTAGATGGGATCTATCCCTCCTATATGACGGGAGTGATATAATGATTCTTGATAGAGTGAGACCACTAAGTGCATGGTCATGCCCAATTGAGTCAATATGAGATATTGAGCTCATTTGATTAGAGTGAGTCTACTTGGAGTTCAAGATATAGATTGTACAGAGGATGACACGGTCTATGCCTCAATTATTCAATCTAAATGTCAAGGATAGAGGAGCATTGTCACATATTGTGAGAGTCAAAATTAGTAGTCTCAAAGGTGATGTTGGATCTCAACATTCTTGTAACCTGGGTAGCAATGATGTGTTGCTAGATACCGCTCATTGCTTATGTTTCTAAATCAATTTAGAAGCATTGACAACGTTACAAGAACCTATAGGGTCACACACAAAGAGCAATTAGATAGAGATTAGGTTCATAAGATGGACCAAGAGGATTAGGTTCATGTGATGAACCAAATTGGATTAAGAGTAATCCAAATTAGACTAATTGAGTTGGACTCAATTTGATCCAAGTGTTGAATGAGTCTAATTTAGATTTGATTTATTGAGTCAATTTAAACTAATGAATAGAGATTCATTAAATTAAATTGACTTGAATCAAAGGTTAAATTTAATCAACCATGTGAGATAAGAGGTCAAGTTTGACTTGACTTGAGAGGGAAGATGAATGGTCAAGTTTGACTTGACCAAATTCCACTTCATGGTGACTTGGCATAGGGCCGGCCAATGATGATGTTCCACATCATCATGGACACATCATGGTGTGCCACCTCATGAGGAAGACCAAGAGCCAAGGCTCTTGGTATTACATGGATGTTTATAACCCCCTCCTTAAGTGGCAGGCCAATTGATGAGTAAGGTTAATTTATTGCTTCTTCTTCCTTCTCCTATCTTCTTCTCTCCCTCTCCTCCATGGCCGAAACCACCCAAGAGTGCTAGCACACTCTAAGTGGTTCTCTCCACCTTTTGTCTATACGGATACATGTAGAAAAGTGTACACTTAACACTCTACGAGATCCGACAACCTTTGGATGAGCACGATAAGCAAAGGGCATCGCTACAAGGGTAACGTTCTTCTCATGTAGATCTAAGGTAGATCTAGTGTAGATAAACATGTACATGAATTTTTATTTATCTTCGCATGGATCCGTGGCTGGCTTTCGAGGTTTCCGCAATGCAAAAACCAATTTTTGAGGCTTGGATAGTCTAACACGATCATGTTCGTATAAACAATAGAAATCAAGCAAAGAATAGAAATTACATTGGAATGTGACTCTTTTCTCCAGCACTGTAGTGCATAATTTGGATCTCCGACGACTTTCTTCCTCCCCGTTGCGAGTTCCCGAAGCTCTTTAGAGCATTGGAGTGTCGTCCCGGCCGTCGTGCCTCCCCTCTAGGGTTTGGGCATAGCCTCCTTTATATAGACATTAACCTGGTTCTCTCTAAAACCTGAAAAATAACCGACTGGCATCGGAATTGTGTAGCACCACACGGCCAGGCCGTGTGTGGCGCTGTGGTGGCCAATTTCACCCCTTGGACATAGTCGGTGTAGCCACATGCCCTGGCTATGTCCCCTTCTGCGTCCAGCTGCAAAATGCTCTTCTTTTGCTCCAAAAGTACGCCGTTTTCCCCATGAAATTCTATCCTGCACACAAAAGTACAAAGAGAAGATCTACGCACCAAAAAATATGAAATGCATGCAAAACAAAGTAAAATATGCATGAAATAAACATAAAATGTAATGAGATGTGAGCGAAAACTACTCCTAAAACCCTATATGTTTTGCTCACATCAACCCTTGCTAGGCTTCCTGCCCTTAGGGCATTGGCTTCTATAGTGCCATCTTTGTTGGTACTTGAAGCACACCACGTGCTCCTTGCTCTTGCTAGTGGAGACTCCAGCATCCTTTGAATTTTTGTTGACTTTTGGTGCCAGCGGAGTCTTCTTAACTTTCTTAGGGCACTTGCTCTTATAGTTCCCATTTTCCCTACATTCAAAACACATAATATGGTGTTTATTATTAATTGAAGTGTTTGAGTTACCTAGGTTAATGGTTGTGGCTGGAGTGAGTTCTTCATCTCTCCCGGAGGTAGATGACTCTTCTTGCTCTTGCTCTGGTGATCTAATATCCTCCCCCTCAATCCTAGAGGTGGAGACTTCTTCTACTTCTACCTCTTCGTCCACCGATCCCGATCCCGATCCCATCCGGATGTTGATTCTCTATCAACTTCCGAATCCTCACTTTCTTGTGAGGAAGAGCTTGTTTCTTCGGCCTCATCCTCTTCTTGAGCCGATGAACATTCTTTGGCTTCTTGTGATTGTTCTTCACTTGAAACCGGTGATGGTCCTTTATGGAACTTTGTCAATTTGTTCCAAAGCTCCTTGACATCTTGATATTCACCTAGTCTAGACAAAATATCATTAGGTATCAAATCTTCTAAAAGTTTTGTTACCTTAACCCTCTTAAACTTTAGGCATTGCTCTTGGGTCCACTTCTTCAATTTTAGGACATCTCCCTTCTTATCCCTAGGGGGTTCAAAACCTTCCATGATGATGAACCAATCTTCTATGTCCATCATCAAGAATGTCTCCATTCTCTCCCTCCATGCCGAAAAATCTTCTTCGTCTTATGGTGAAGGTGTGTTGATGTCCCATCTTAATTTTTCTTCAAACTCCATCTTCTTCTTCACCCTCTAGCGATGCTCCCTTAGTTGTTAAACCTTGAAGAGCAGCCTCACTCTGATACCACTTGTTGGGGAACTGATCATCGCTAGAGTGGGTGAATAGCGTGTTCATTCGTAATGGAATTTGATCATATTCGTCTCTACAAAACTTGTTAGAGCAGCAAAAATATAAAATACAATACAACTATGAAGACGAATACCCAATAACATAAAATACGCAAGCAATATAACGTGGTTAGGAACCTTAGGGTTACAACTCCATGGATTGGGCTCGAATGAGACCTAGCGATGCCAAACACCAATAACAATCAAAACACTCCTTCTTGACAATAAGTCGGAGGCGGGGAAACCTCATACAAGTGTTTACAATAATAAACGAAAGTACAACAAGCAAATACAAATACAATACACAAAAATACGTAAAGAAAACTTTACTAATGTGCTTTTGGATGCTTGCTTATTTGGTTGCTTGAGCTACACTTGGAGACCATGAATTGCACCAGCAAATCACCCAAAATTGCTCTAGAATCCGATGCCAAAATTCATCTCCATGAGCTGCTTTTATAACCTGCATTCAGGCTAGATTTCACCTAGCAGTCGACTGATCAAGACAATCAGTCCACTACTCCTATAGCCGTTGTCTCACAACGCCCCGAGCCATGTTGGATAAGTTCCAACGGATAGAACATCAGTCGACTGATCATGCACATCAGTCGACTGATCGAGCCATCACTCGATTGTCAAACCCTAACAGTCGACTCGAAATCTTTTTGTTCCCAAAAACTCAACCATCAGTCGACTGCCAAACATAGCAGATCACAAACCTTGGACTTTCCTTGCCAAGTCTTCACACTTAGATTTTCTTGAAACCTAAAACTTAATCATCATTGTTAGATCACAAACATTGCCTAACTATAAATGATTATTCAAACATTAAAATACATTAATACTTGGGGCATTTTTGCACCAACAATCTCTCAATTTTTAATGTTTCACAACTATTTAAGTTAGGTCTTTAAATTTGCATTAAGAACATCATATTTCATCATATGAAATCTAATTTAAATCTTCCTCTCTCCCCCTTTGACACAAATTAAAAAGAGGAAGACAAATTTTCAATAAATATGCAATAGGATGTTTATGCCTTGAATTAAGGTATAAAATATACTGAAAACTCCCCCTTAATCCAAGACACATATTTAGTGTAACCATTTTGAGCAAAGTATGAAAACATGAGTAAGAGTAATTCCTAACTTTGCACCAACAATAAACCATGTGCATATAGGTTTTGAGTTTAGAATGATATCATAGGAAAGCTCCCCCTAAACCAATGCATTAATTAGTCTGACTCCCCCTTAAATGTTGTGCTAATCATATCATAGGGTTAGGACAACATAGGTTGGACTGTAAATGATGAAATCAAGTTAATCAACACAAAATAGTGCAATAGTCGACTAAGGCAAGCACTAGTCGACTAAAGAACCCACCAGTCAAATAGTTTTTGATTGTCCA